>JACAXG010000253.1:14214-98176 GCA_018881555.1 Amblyornis subalaris | reverse complement strand
GAAAGGAAAGGAAAGGAAAGGAAAGGAAAGGAAAGGAAAGGAAAGGGGAAAGGAAAAAGGAAAAAGGAAAAAGGAAAAAGGAAAAAGGAAAAAGGAAAAAGGAAAAAGGAAAAAGATGCTACTCAGGAACCAGAGGCAGATCTGTGTCTCTCCCAGAGAGTGTGTATCCTTCCAGGATCCCAACCAGCTTCAGTGTTGGGTTGAACTTAACAGCTGCCTCTCCCCAGGGTTGCAGTGGTCACTGGAAGGGAGGAACACCAGACCCTTCAGGGATGTCATTGCTTACAGCTCCCTGCAAGGAAAAGTGTGTGGGACAGCAGCAAGGATGAAAAAAAATGTGAAGAGTGCTGGTAAGAGAGAATAAAACAACTTTTTTCTTCTACTTAAAAGAGGGAGATGTGCTTTGGAATCAGTCTCTTTAAGAATCAAGATATCCCTCTAATCTGAGGGATCCCTGAAATCTGCTTTTTACCTAGGACCAGCTGATGTTTCACTGAAAGCATTGTTCACCTTTTAAATTATTTTCTTGAAACATCTTTGCATTTGGGAAAATTTTGCYTAAACATGCTTTTTCACTATAAATGAACTTAAATTCTACAAATGTCTGCAAAACCTAGAAATCAATCAATTAATATTCTGATCCCTGCATTCTCTACCTGTGAAATGAGGCTGCTGGAAAATATCCTCTACTTGGCAGCAGTGCTGTGGAAAAAAGCACACTGTAGCTTGTAAATGGATGCTATGGCATTTGAATGCATAGGAGCAGCTTAAATTTTAACAGCTTCCTTAGGAAAAACCAATTTTATGTGTATTTCACACATTTGGATCTGAGACAGCAGCAAATTAGAAGTTGTATAGCTATGAAATTATTCAATATTGCACCATAGAAAGAATGTGGTTTTTGCTAGCTAGGATGGCACCATGGAAACTATGTACATGTTCTGCATTGTTGGACATTGCACTGATGGGCAAACTTTTGGTACCTCCTGTTTTGAGGTTGAAATATTTAACATTTAGTGACACCAAATAGAATTTATATTTAAAGGAAGACTTTGCCTCTTGTACTTCTTACCATAAACYGAGATGTCAAAATCCTAGTGTGACATTTCCAACTACCACAGGCAGCTCAAGGTTAGGGATCTTTGCCATTCTCTTTTGCTCAGACAAATGGCAGGTATGAACCTCTAACTCCACATCCTAGCACTTTCAGTGCTGTGTGCACATGCCATGTGATTCCTGTTCAGTTACAGCAAATGTGCATTGTGCTGGGGAGTGAAATGCCTAGTTCAGTACACAAGATCTGCAGGAGTGAAATACAAAGACCAGAATAAGAATAAGCCAGTTAGTTCCAGTGTTGTTATTGTCTAAGTTCCCCCAGTCAGGTATCATGAAATGTTTCGCTTATTGGCTTGCTTTCTTAATTTTCAATCTCACAGGTGTCCTCACTCCATCGTACTCTCCCACAACCCTGATTTCAGATCACCTACCTGAGCTTTCCTTTTTCCTTTTGGATGGCTTCTTCTCGCTGTCATTTGTGGAATTTGCTGGTGCCTCCTCCTCCTCTTCATCCATTCCCACTGCCGCGCTCACCAGGGTTGGGCTGCTGCCCTCTGCCTCTCCAGAAGCTGCGGCCTGTCCTGGGTTCGGTCGTCTCGTGGCCTCAGCTGCTGCCCCGTGCCAGTCGGGCTGCTGGAAGGAGGGCTGCTGGAAGGAGGGCTGCTGGAAGGAGGGCTGCTGGAAGGAGGGGTGCTGGAAGGAGGGGTGTTGCTCCACAAACGCCCGCTCCTCGTGTGGGAAGCTGTGGGGAGCTGTCACCAGGCAGGAGGCTGAGAAATCGGAGTAAGCGGCGAAATCTGGTTTTTGGTGGAAGAACGGTGCTGCTGGGTAGTGCTCCAGCCCTGGAGCGGGGCTCACGTCCGCGGGGGAGCTCCGCAGGCACCCCCAGAGCGGGGCGGGGGGCCGGGGGCTGCGCATGCAGCTGCTGCTGCTGCTGGGATCCATCGCCTCCGGTCCTGTCCACACTCCAGCGCTCGCCGCTGGTGACAGCCCAGGCTCCCAGATCAGAAGAGAAGCAGAGGGAAGCTCTTCCCGGTTGTACAGAACGGATCTCCTCTCTAAACAACAGTTTGTGTGTGGGTTTTACGCTGCTGCAGGTTTGCTGCTTTAGGAACTCTTCCGAACGTTCTCATTGCCCCGACTGGGGCGATGGGATTTGTGCGGGGGTTGCCATGAGCTGCTTCCCAGGGCCTGCAGCTTCCTTGTGAGGTGCTGGGCATGAGTGAAACACTTTTTAAATACGGTGCTGGGGAGAGAGTGACAAGTTTGTAAAGTGAAATGTGAGTGAGGGGAGGGAGGGGTTAACACACATACCCTCAGCCCCTCCAACCAAAGCAAAGCAGGCAGCTATTAATCATTTGAAACCTTATATGCACATCTAATGGGATTTGCAGATGGAGCCTTTTAAAGAAACAATGTCTGTATTTCTTTTTTTTTTAAGGGAAAGAGCAGCACACAAAAAAGTCTTTAATGTTTCCTTGTAACACTATGAAGTTATTTTTATTGCACTGTTAACAAAATTCCCTGTCTTGGGTTTCGAAAAAGCCCTAAACCAGAATTCATCAGACACCAAATTTTAAGAACTGAAGTGGGAAATAGAAGTAAGAAAGGACTTCACTAATTATATATAATTTAAGGCCCAATGATAAGTTTTTAAAAAAAATATTAAACCTGGCTTGTACACACATGCAAGGCTTTGAGTGATGTTTGTTTGTTTTGTTAGATTTGTAACACATGTATTTGCTGAGAGTTGGAGTTTGCCGCCAGTGGCAGTTATTCCTTCTGTATTCTACTTTCTAGGGAATTTTGAACATGCCACCCCTCCTGCAAGGAAATCCCCTGATTTTATGCCAATGAAAGACACGTTTTTCATCTTTTGTTGAACATTTTATAGTTTTTCCTAACAGAAAGCAGATTTTTAGACCCTAGAGCCATCACAGCTGAAAAGACATTAACAGAGAATCTGTTCTCAATCCCTTTTTCACAGAGGTATGGCAGCTGGGAATGCCCCAAACCCTGCTATGCTGGGGCTACTGCAACTCCTCTCCAGGTTGTTCTCCATATTTTTAATGACAGTTTATGTATGCATTTGTTCCCTGTTTCCATAATCTGCTTGCAACCATTTCAAGCACTTACTCCCCCAGGCCTTGCTACACCTCGTGTGTGCCTCTTTCCCTTCTCCCACCGTTGGTGCTGGGTTTTGTGTTCTCTCAGAAACACAGAGATTTACCAGATATGGAGTCTTCATTTTTCACAGGAGCTTAAGTGATACTTTATTTTGGCTTTTGTATAGTTCAGAATTGTAAAATTTCATGGAATCTGGGTGGGGTGGAGAATGTGTTTATTGTGTTATATCTGTTGGTTCTTAGAAGTTGGCCTTTTCCAGGAAATCAGGCGATTTTAGTTCAGGTCATTCTGAACAAGAACATCAAATTGCATTCTATCACATGAATCTTGATTTTCTTGCAAAATGCTCAATATCTGATACCCAATTTATTCTCTAGAAAGAACTCGCCTAAATATTTAAATCTGTTGCTGTGTTGCATTAAATAGTAAACATTAAAAAGTATTTCATACTCACTGGCAGCAGGAAAACCCCCAGACTGCTCTTCTTCTGAAAGGCCAGGTTATAATGAATTTGTGCATGCTGCAAATGTTTCAGGCACTGGCAGAATCTAAGTCAGAGTCCAGAACTTTTTGCCAGTGCAGGATATTTAATTTACATTCTCTCCGTGTGTGTGTGTGTTATCAAATGTATAACATTTCACTTACATGGGTTACCAGGGGTTTGTATGAATTCAGTCTGGGTCTGTTGTTTTTCAGTCCTACCTTCAGTCCACAAAAAGATCTAATTAGGCAGACATTTGTCCTTGCACATATGCTTGTAGGGATAGAAGGGAAAGGAGGATTGTCCTTTAGCCTTATATCCACTGCAGTCAAGATCAGCTTTAGGCTTCCACTCCGGGATCCCCACGAGGTCTGAGCAGAGTCCGTCTGCAGGGCCGGGCTGAATTTCCGCACATCGCTTTGCATTCCAACTTAAACTGCTCGGACCCTAATGGAGCTCTCACTGTTATTCTTCCAACTTCAGATGTGAGAAAAGGGGATGGGATTCCCTTCCCCAGCGTGGGAACCCTCGGGCCCTGYGGAGCTCCAGCACCCTCAGCAGCTGGTGCTGTCACTTGGCGCCTCAGCAGGGGCCCCGAGACCTCTGCATCTTCCTGACACCTCATTCCTGAAAGAACAACAACCAGCCCCTCTTGCTAAACCCCATTTGTTGGTTGAGGCAGCCACCTTTAACCTTCATAAAGTCAACATCACTCAGTCAAGCACTGAAAAACGGAGGGAAAAATGGCATGGACGGAGATAGTTTTTTGTGAGGAACACTCCCAGAACGAGCTGGAGGCTGGGAAGTGGAGATTTATCTTGGAGCTTTCTATCAGTCCTTTCTGTGATGTCCCCAGGTAAGGAGCAGACCCAGCAGARGGCAGGAGAGCTGCAGAAGGGCAAGGACAGACACAGAAGGCACYTGTGAGGGAGAGGAGAAGGGGCTGCAGCAGCAGTGAGAAGTAGAAAGGAAGTGCCAAGCCCAGAGATGAGCTCTCTGTGTCTATCAGTCATTYGAATGGTTTTCTCAGCCATTCTGAAAGAGTAAAAGAGCAGAAAAAGTGTAAAGCTCAGGCTAATAGAGCCAGTGTACCTAGAAAGGAAAAATGACGTCTTGCCAATGGAAGAGCCGTGTGGTTAAAGAGCTCTATTAAAAGACATCAGATATTGGGCAAAATGTCATGAAACGTCAGCTTGCATTTTGAGATAATGCCACATGAYATAGGTGAGTTTAAAAGGCCTATATTTGCAGATTTTTGATACTTTGAAGGAGGAGATTTAGAGAGAGAAAGTCTGCATTCCTTCTAAGAAAAAAGTTAAAAAGCAGCAATTTTGTAACAGTGATATCACGGTTGTATGAAATATTTATCCCTCTTCTCCCTAAACTTCTAGAAACAAGTTGCAGTCAGTTTGTAGGGAGTTTTCAAGCATAAATTACATGTAATGTCAGCAAAATACTGTTGAAGAGAAGATGCCAAGCAACCAGCTTCTCAATCTGAAGTAGTATCATGAAGAGCTGAAGTTAAGTGAGTAAATAATGCTTTTATCTCCAAAGATTTTTACCTAGAATGTGGTACACTCACTGAGATTCAGTGTCTGCCTTGCTCTGCAGATGGGGAGCTGGCATCACCACCACAAGTATTTTTAATTTAATGATAATGTTTCTCTTAGCACTGAGTCAATATTTCCGGTATTCATTAGATTTGATGGCTTCACAGTAGTGAAAAAAAAAAGAAATCCTGCTTCAGGCAGAGGAAACATCAAGCAGTGTTCAGAGACATTTACGCGGTAATTTATCTTAGGACAGAGAGCAGTAGAAGCAAAAAGCAGAAGAAAGAGGGGGGCCAGCTTTAAGTTTGCAGAAATACTAAAAGGAAAAAACACATTAGCTGGAAGCTGCTATAATGCTACACAATGTTTTATTCCTAAAAAAATTTACATGAGACCTTGGAAAAAAAAAAAAATAATGGTGCTGCTGTCATTGACAATGGGAAATTACACACAATGAATTCCAGGATGGGCAGATTCATACATGTTTTTCTTGTACCTTTAATCTGTTCCCACTTAACTGGCATTTTTTAAAATGCAATTTGTTTAAAACATTTTCTTTTGGTTTCTCACTACTATTAAGAAGTGAATATGAATGAAAATAGATAAAAATATATAATATTGATTGAAACCTAGYAATTACAGGAAGCAAAGTGTGTTCAGTGTTTTCAGCAGCTGTGTGCTAAGGGATCTTGGCTTGCAAGTCTAGAGGTAGCTTCTGTATTCCTTGCTTGTCTCTCCTCTTTCAGTTCTTTTTCTGGATTTGAGGCCCAGCACCACGTAAAGATGAGGAATATCCTTTCCTTGAAAGGTCATAAAAGCAAGTAGTGTCTCAGCTACAACATTAATCTTTAAGACAGGAAGGACCATTTGCCAAAAACTTTGATAAATCATCTTTTTTTAACGACTCCTGTCTTTATGTTGTGCATGCTATTGTAGCTGTTTCATGAAGAGCTGAATGTCCTGAACAAGGTCCAAGGCAGCAGAAACTTTCTATTAAATCAAGGATATTTTGTAAGCTCAGCAAAGGAACAGTTAAAGAGTTTGACGGACAAATAGTTTGAAAAACATGAAATTAGCTCAGCTTTTGGCAGGTTACAAAACTCTTCTGTTCTTTTCATCAGACAACATGAAAGAAGCAGGAATCATGGCATCCCCAAGGAGCAGAGAGGAACAGAACATTCAGGCTTTCAAAACCATTTTTTGTGAGTATAGATTAACAAATCTACACTTAGACTCCAATGCACGGTTCAGACATTTTTGAGGTAGAGCAGAATGCAACATTTTCATTTTGAGTTTTTGTTGTATTAAGAGTCCCATATATTTCTGGAGATCCTAATAAATACGTTTATAGGGTTATCTGGCAAGTGATAAACTACTAAATTTCTTCAGTGCTGAGACATCTGCACTACTTTTTTTGAGACCACCCCCTGATGCTGCATTTGTCATTGTGCTCTACGATCTCTTTCAGTGGAGACAGTTGAACTAAAGGCAATTAAACAAAAATTTTGTAAAAGATTTTTGGAAGAGCCAGAATTCATTCCTATGTTGACAGACTGTTATCGAAAATTAATATTTTTTGGCCTAAATTGTAAAAGTATTCTTTAAGTTATTATTATTTGGAATATAGTCACAGAATGTTTATAGTTTTGAAGAGATCAGAATAAATTCCAGTATTAAAGGTGTCCTATGTAATCCTATGTAGTAATTAAAGTTCAGTCAGTTACCATTTTGTTAGGGAATTCTGCTGAAACCATAGAACACATAACAGCTCTTGTGTTGTGTTGTATTACACCTTAGAACCAGAGCAACAACGACTTACTTCTGCTCAGTTTAAATTCTGCTTTCCTGCTGTGAAGGAATTAATTACTATGAGGGAGTATCTCCCTCTATTGGTACACTTTAAAATGCAGTGTAACCACCGTTTCCATTTCATGGCACCAATTTCACCGTTTTTGAACCACTGGCAGTTTTGCAGCCCATGAAAAGCCAATTTACACTGAGCAGCATCTCAGCTCATTTGTGTGCTGACAATAAAGGCCCTGATGGATGCAGGCTGTGTCTGCCTGYGAGAGCAGAGGTTACATCCTGGCCTTGCTCTTGAGATGATTCTCTGCAGCCAAAGCCTTGAACCAAATTTTCCTTGTTCCATTGCCTGATAATCTATTCCTCCAAGAGGTTACAAGGCTATAGAAAACTATTTATGCTGTGCAGGATATGGATCTGTGTGTACAGAAGGTAACTGGATGCAGCATGCTTATGTTATATCATGCATCATCATGTATATTTATATGTAGCCAATAGTTTGTAAAACCTTTTTCCTCCCTGACTTTTTGTGTGTGCTGTTGACGAGCACAGTTTGCCTTGGAAAATAACTTAGAAAAGTAATTTTAACATGTTGCCTTTGCATAAAACAGCAATTCAGAGTTTTTCTAATGATACTTTGTTTTCACGCCACGAGGTGGAGATGTCTACCTGCAATTCTGGGTAAAGAAACAACTGTGAAGTTGTAGCTGAGGTTTAAATAAAATGGTGCCTTCCCCCTCCCCTCCTTCCACTTAAAAAGAAATAAATACAATAAAACAGTATAGGCTGAAAGTATGAAGATGTTTTATCGAGAAGCTCCATTATTCTTTTGGTTTACATAAAAAATAATAACAAATAGTCACTGAATTGTAGCACCTGCCCACTTCTTGGTGAATGTGTGAACTTCCATGGAGTTGTGCACAGCCTGTTCCACAGCCCCACGGCAGGATTTGCTCCCACACCCTTCAGGATGCAGTGGAGAGCCGGAGCATGCTTCCAGCTGAGGGACAGGGAAAAGCAGTGAGGAACTCCTTCACATGACAGCAGCCCACACCTAAGCATGAAGTAGTGAATAAATTCACAGCTGGACCAATTCTTTTAGGAAAAGCCAATGCTTGAGTGGTTTTAAGTGGTTTTAAGCCAGCACAATCAAACAAGGTCAGACACCCCACRCTGCAGCTGATGGCGAAGGAGGAGGAAGATCATGGCTTCAGATAGGACCATTCTGATTGCTGAAAAGAGAACTGTGGAGACTCCTTTTTGCACCAGAACGAGGGCAAGCTCAGCAGTGGTGGCACACAGACTCCTTGAGCCTTGTGCAGCCTTTGGGTCCAGGGTCAAGGCTCTCCAAGGTCTGCTGAATTCGAGCTCCCCCTCTCCCTCGTTGTAGTTTYGCCTTGTGGCTGCTTCCTCATTTGGTTTTATTTTACGCCTATAACTTATACAATCGAGGCCCCTGCAGCAGTGTAAGTGTGTTTGCCACATTGTACTCTGGGAGTAAGGGGAGATGCTAATTTTTTTCTGGTCACTGGACTGTTGCTAGTGTGGGAGAAATGTGTGTGAGGAACAAAATTCTGTGCTAGAAAGTGACTGTGACAGTCACTCCTGTGGTTTGTTGCTCAAAGACATCGAGGCACCATGGTTCCTGCTATGACTCAGGATGTAACATTTATGGTTTATGGAGAAAAAATTTGATTTTCAGATTTTCTTGAGTACTGCATGTTTTGCTTTTTTTAGTACTGTGCATAAAAAAAAAAAAAGGTAAAATTTTTCTAGTAGATGCTTTATTTTTTAAGGTGTCAAGCAACTGGCTACCCCAAAAAAGTGTAAATTTTAAGATCAGGGGAACAGAGGTGAAATTTGTTAACACAAATGTGCACTCACCCACCCCACTCACAAGCAGTGCAGAGCCAGACATGCTGAAGAAGCCTAAAGGGCACAAGATAAGGATGCTGTAGGATAGGTGAGGACAGAGCACCTGGGTTTCACCAGAGCAGGGCTCTGAGCAACTGCAGGGGATGGGCCAGAACGAGGAATGGCCCAGGAGAGTGCATTGAACCAGCCACCAAGGGCAAGAATCAATATTAAATCTGACAGAATGGAAGATCCACCTAAGGCTGGATAAACACTTAGTTCAAGATAAATTATAATTTGCCAGGTCTGTAAGCTATCCCTTCCACAGGACTGCTCCTCCGAGCAGGGGTTCCCAGTCCGCGGGCTCCCTCCTCATCTCCCTGGCAGTTTTCTCAGCTGGAATGGTCTCTGTGGTTGCCATGACAGTGACTGGCAGGATCATAACACAAAGGTGAGGAGCCTGTAAGTTGAAGGAGGCCTCATGGAGGGTTTGATTGATAGAAAAAGTGATTTTTAGCTTGGTAAGAAAGAGTGTGAGCAGCTCCTCCACTTGCCCCTTGCTGGGTTCCCAGGGCCTTAAGCCCTCTTGCAAATAAGGAAGTATTTGCCCAGGAGCTATGAGAACAGAAGCTGATCTAAAAAAAAAAACCAAGGAATTCTTCCATTTAGTTCTGAAGGATTCCAAATTAAAAAAAAAAGAAAAAGAAAAAGAAAAAGAAAAAGAAAAAGAAAAAGAAAAAGAAAAAACAAAAAAAGGAAAAAAGCTAAAAAAGGGGTAAAGAGGAGCTACTGATTGTCCACTCTAAAGTTATACTGTGACCAGCTGTAGCTAGGAGGATATGCTGCTACTGACAGATTTAAACACCCTGACACTTGGGTTTTGGCCAGGATATTTGTCTTTTGGCCAGTCAGTCTGACTAGTTAACATTACTCTTACTCATTAGAGAGAGCCCTACAAGACCAGGCTGATGCCACAATGTGTCTGTTCTGATTCCCACAGCTGCTTCTTGCCCATGTTTTTTAGGGAACTCTTTAAGACATAAAGTTGCTGCACCTCTACCTGCTGTTATTAACAAATCTGCAGTTCCGTGTTAGTAGCACAGAAACTGTAGTAGACTGGTAAAGACTGGAAATGAAAAGTCTGACTGAATTTTTATTACTATAATGTTCTAATTGCCAAATCTGCTGAAGACATGTATCAACCAGAGGTTAGAATGTGTTTAAAGGTCTAACATAATATTCCCATTACCAACCAGTGGAGTTCTTAGAAAAAAAACATAAGAGGGAAAATCACAGAAGAAATACTTTTATAATGCTTTCTTTATGCTTGCTAGTGTTGTTTCTGGCCTGCAAGAATATCTCAGGTACTTAGGTCAGTAAAATGTGGGAAGAAGTGAGGGAGATATCCTTGTGACCTCTGAGATCACTGAGTCCAGGCTGTGACCTAACACCACCTTGTCAGCTACATCATGGCATCAAGGGCCACATCCAGTCTTAAACACCTCCAGGGATGGTGACTCCACCACCTCCCTGGGCATTCCAATATCTGATCACCCCTTCTGTGACGAAATTCTTCCTAATGTCCTACCTAGACCTCTTGTCCTGTCACTGGTTGCCTGGGAGAAGAGGTTGGACCCTCACCTGGCTACACCCTCCTTTCAGGTAGAATGTGATTTATGCTTGTGATTAAATATGTATTGGATAAACAGCTGGAGTCAAGTTATCTGTATATTGTAATAATAGCTCCTCTTTTTATTGGGCATCAATCAGAAATCATGGTTTCTAGCCATGAATGACCCAAATTATAACACGAGACATTTTTAATGTGAGTGTGGTTTCTTTAGAAAAGGTGAGGAACAGGCCCCTGAAGGTTGCAAGTATTTTTCCACGTGATTGAGTTACCATATAGCTGTAGGTTCCTACATGTTGCACCTACAGCTGGAAGCAGATATTCCAGAGCTCAGCACTCAGCATACAGTGAGAGAYTGCATTATCAATTGTCTGTTCTGCCAGAGGTCTGTGCCACCAGAAGCTCACAGCACGAGAAGACCCAAAGGACTCAGATGTCTACTCCGCTCAGTTCTGTGCTAGACTGTCAGTCTAATTCAAGTAGGAAGTGGCCAAAATTAACCACAAACTGACATTAAATTCACACTTTTAGAATATGGTAGGCTAGATCCAATTAGTAATTACCACTTATTTATTATGAACAAGTAGAATGCTAATTAGGCTGACTTGAGCCTCAGCTACTCCCTCAGATTGGATTGGCAATTAAGGTACTTCTTGTACTAGTAATTATGGTTTACCATGAAATTACTCTCCCTTCTACCCCCAAAAAAGCATCGAATTAGCCATGAGTGGAATTATATTTATCACAGGACCCCGTGCAGTAGAGACTTTGCAAATAAATACAAACAATTAGACAAACCACTCGGAGTGCTGTGCCAGCACAGCAATTAGGGTTTGAAGACAGGAATTTTTGCTGAAGCCACACTGGCTGGGTTGTCGTTGGAGAGCAGTGGCCCCCGAGGGTGTGTCCCCAGCCACTGCCTCTCCCGGTCCCCTCCCAGGAGCCAGCCCAGCAGAAGGAACAGTGCAGAGAACAGAGTGTTCCACCAACAGGATCCTGTAGTAAGGAGCCAAAAYTTCGTGAATTCCCCAGTTTGGTGTTTTCTGAGATGTCACAGTGACCCCAGGGGATGACAGGCAGGTGACCAAGTCAGAGCAGTACAAGGCTGGTGCGGTGTACTTCAGCAAACAAAAGTGTAAACAGAAGGATAGCAAACATAAGCTAAACCTGAATTGTTTTCCCTTGTCCAGAGAATTAAAAAACAAACTTCTTGTCCTAATATTTGAATTCTAGTCCCTCCAGATGCAGTCGTTGTTTCAGTGACAATTTCAAAGTGTGATGCTCTCGTACAGGCTAATGAATAAAGCAGCTTCTGACCTTTTCTCTCCCCTTCCCTTGCAAACATGCAATTGTCCCTGGCCCAGTTGCCAAAGCACGGAATTCTGTGCCACAGAGCTTTGGACTTTCATAGATGGAATAACCATCCCCCTTCCTTATCACATTTACATTTGCTGCCTTGAAGGCCATATATCAACCAGTGAGGTTTATGTATCATCAGTAGGGGATCATGGACTAAACACTAGGATGTATAGGTTTTAAGGGTCACTTTAATTTTTATTTCTTTTTAACTTTTAAGGTAGTAGCTTTGCCTTGCCCACTGTGCAGAAATAGCGAACATTTCATCTTTCAAACTTGTTTAGCCATCCAAATATGCATAAACATATTGAATTTCCCTTAGAACACCAAGAATTGTTCCTAGTTTAGAGTCGAAGTGTTAAACTGCTTTTAAGCAAGGAAGCAAAGGGAAAAAAATGGTTGATTTATAAACTTCTCACACCTCGATCAACTTTAGATCTGTGTTTGCAAGAGTAAGAATTACCTCTCCCCAAAGACCATCTTCTCACCAAAGAAGTCAGTCCTAGGCCTTCAGACAACTGGGAGGCTGGGGCTTTTCATTAATTATGACAGATAATGGTGTATTTTCCAGTTTCCTGGGCTTCCAACACAGATAATGCTGCGCAGGGTCTTTCTCTTATGGAATTTGCTCTCTGACACTGTTTCTACTTAGGCAGTCAGCACCTCTAGGAATTATAGCTCAGTCTGGAAGCCAGGTCACTCTGCATTTGGCCAAAGCAGAGCTATACAAGATACTGTGGTTTTCTAGAAAGTAGAGACAAACAGAAAATTAACTTTTGGTACATCTACCATGTGTAACCACCGTTCAGGGATGACTTATTACAAATACATTGTTAGCCACTGTTCGCAGAACTAAGRAAAGGAACTGGCAAAAAGAATGATAATTACATATATTCTTTTCTGATTATTGTCATGCTTTTTATCATTTGCCAAGGATTAGAAATTAATCATAAACGACTGATATTGCAGTAAAAGGATTATTTTTCACAGTAATCTGTGGGGTCTTTGTGAATTGAGCACATATTCATAAATTTATCTAAGAGTCAATTTGTGTCTCTGCACACAAATTGATTTTCCTGTGCCTAAAAGCATTTAGTTTTCAGAATAAATAATAGGTTTGGAGAAAAATTCCAAATCCTCTATTTTACTGTCTCTAAAATGAACACAAGAAAGACAGAATACAGGGGAAAAAAGGTTTGCCTGTCCTCCTTATGTCTGCAATGGAGTCACTGTGTGTGTCAGGGAAAAATGGGAGAGTTGTAATGATTCTGTTCTTTCTGCTGCCAAAACACTCATAGGACAGCAAAATTTACTGACATATTTTGGAAAAAGAAATGTGCTTCTTTGAAATGGAGGATGGGTTGTTCTCTATAAAGTAATGTGAAGTAATGTGTGGGGTTTTTGTTTTTTTTTTAATGGCATACCATGTCCTAAATTCCAATCACGAGTCTAAGGCAACTCTTTTTTTCTGTTTCACTTAGATGTGATTTTTGATCTTGAAAGGACTTAATAATACAGTGAGGAATGCAATTCAAAGATAGACTGTAGAAGCCAGCAGATTCTGAATGGCACGATAAATAATTAAGCTACAATTATTAATAAAGGTACTTGCCATTAAAGAAAAATAGAAYGAGAAAGTCCATAAATTCCCTTTACTAGACTTATATAATGCATAATTCAAAATATGTTGACAGAAGCAAGCTCATAATAATTTGTCCACCTGTCTGTAAAATATGACATGATAATTCTTCCTATTTCAGTAAGAACAATCCACGATGCAGACAGCACAGAATAGAACATTTGTATCTTAGTAACTCAAACTACCTGTTTAAGTTAGACAAATAAAAAAAATAGGCTCCAGCCCACACACTGTGGCCTGGCACAGAGCAGCATCCAAAGATGAATGCAGATGATGAGATTAATTTGTTGGGCCCTTACTTATCACCTAGAGGCTGAGGCTTCGTATATTCTGAGGTCATTTCCTGATGCATGCCCAACGTGCTATTTCAGCTTGGCTCCAGCCAAACAGGGCAATTTACTGCAGCCAGAAGAGGCCAGAATTACCACAYATCACGTTATTAAAATGCTCTCATGGTTCAGCTCTTTGACACACGAGTATTGGGGCTGCCATGGGCTTCTGCTAAGGCTGGCATGTGAGAGGTTTCTTTCCTTTGGTCTGTCTTATGCCTGTTGCTTCTTGTGCCTCTGACATTCTAGAGAAGAGAAACTCACAAGCTCTGGGGCATGATTTTCTTGTTTGCACTCCTCTGTGTGCTGTGTCTGTTTGACCATGTCTTCATCACATTCTAGTGCACAGTTTCAAAGAAGCATGTATCACCCAGTGCTACAGAAGCTCTCCTGCTTCTTTTAACATGTGTTTAACACATACCAAATTTCTCAAATTTCAATTTTCTTGCGTGTGGGGTCACTCCTCACACAGCAGAGTATAATGGACAGAGCTGGGACACCTAACGTGGTCACACTGCCGTATCACACAATTTTCTTGACAATTTTCCTGATGAAAGYGTGACCTGAACCATCCTAGTGGCTTTAACAAATACTTCAGTGAGTTGCAGCTTAATATGATCCTTTAAAGGGAGTCAGCACCCTTCTTCTGTCTGGAAGGTTCTGGCAGTCCCTGCAGGAGTCCAGCACCTACTGCTGCCCTTCAGCAGCCAAGGATGAGGCAGCTCCACCTGTCAGCCAGACATTCCTGCAAAAAGAAAACAGAGATGCTCCATCATTTGTCTTCGACAGAAACAGGAWGCTCTGTCTGCAATCACAAATTAACATGAAAATTTCTCATAATTCAGTTTATTGTACTCCATTGTAAATGGAGTTGTTTGGGTTTTTTTTAAACTGAAATAACAATATCTGTGGGACTCTTGTTTCCCTGTGTACACTCCCTGGTGTGCTGTGTCCCTGAAGATAGAGCACATCTAATACACTTTATATTTTTATTTACCGAAAATGGATTGTGTTTGGAAGTGTGTTCATGACATTACCTCTCTAGCTATGTCCACCTTCCTATTTCAGTCGGAATTGATTTTTCCTGTAAATTGCTGCTAAGAATCAAAGCATTCACAGGGAGGGAGTTTTTTAGGCTTGACTGTTGAAAACAAAATCTCATACAGTACCCAGAGCCATTCMGAGTATTCACAAGCAGAATGGTGCCTGTGATTTCAAAGAAAAATGAGAAATTTACATATACTGAACTAATTAGTATTTAGCTTTGTGATATGAAAATAAGATATTGCTCTAGTGACATTTGAAGTCAGTGAAAAACCTTATTTTGACATCATTGTCTGACTGTGGTGTTCCCACGCTATCCCAAGGAGCCATTTCTGTGCATTTCCTTGCTCGTGATACAGTCTGCCTTGGTGTGCATTTAAAATCCAGCAGTAAATGTTTTATGGTGAACTCAATAATTTAATTCTCTGCAGCAATATCGCTGGTTGATCATCCAYCAGGCTTGCATGTGCCTGTGCTTTTGTTTTACATCACACAAAGAGCTGCCTGGTCTCGAGAGTGAGATAAGATGCAATTCTTTGAACTGCAGGAAGGACAACACGAGTGAGTGACAGCAGCAAGCCCATGGGACTGGGGGAGACAACTTTAATTTATTTGTACAGCGTGCACATGGAAGGGTCCTCACCTCCTGTTTTGGTAATGATAAATGACGAGATGTCGACAGTTATTAATTAAACTGCCTGGCATAGCAATGTACATGATGATAAGACCTAAGAAATGTGTAGCATTCCTCCTACCCCATCATGAGAATGAGGCCCCTGCCCTGTTCTCTGGCACAGCAGAGATTAGACTAAAGCATCAATATTCCGCTACGAGCTGGCTACCTAGTAACTGCCTGAACACAGGGCCCTAAAAATTGAAATCCTCTCTCATGTGATGTGCAGTAATTAAACTTCAGAATTCTTTCTGCAGGAAATGTTTCTCCTGTGTTGTTCCCACAGATTGTGCTACAACAACAATTTTAGCCCCATGAACTATTAACCAATTATAAAGGGATTTTCTCAGTCTGCTTTAACTGAAGATCAAAGACAAAACCCAGGTTTTTTTCTTGCCAGATATTGTAATTTAGGATACAAAACACCAAGCATGCACAGGACTCGAGGTTTTGGTCAGTCAAACAGAATGGACTTAGTAACTCACACCCCATTTCAGCTTTTCTGGTTTGATTTGCCAATATTCCAGCTGCTTTTCTTCCTTAGCAAATACATTGCCACACAATTGCAATATATTTATTCTATACTACTTTCATTTCTTTCTTTCACATCTATATTCTTTATGTTGTGCTACTTGGAGCCAAGTATGTCTATATACTGCCCAGTAACTCAGAGTTTAACATATACCGAATTTCTCAAATTTCAATTTTCTAATGGAGTATTATTTTTCTTTCTTCGAGTTCCTTTTGAATTTTACATTGTCTGAGAACAGTCTGATGAGCTCATTCAGCTATTATAGATTTGTATCTGCATTTGCTGCACAAAGTAAATAAAAAACTCTCAGTCTTGTAAATAATAGTTATTAATCAGTATTATTTTAAATGGATCAGGAGCCTCTCTTCAAGCTTTATGTTTCAGTGAGTTTAGAATACCATACAAATCACCAGAGAGGAGAAAACCAGCCATGACACAAACTCTCTGCTCACTGCACAGCCACAGCTTCACAGAATCCTTGAGGCTGGAARGGATCTCTTGAAACCATCTCATCCAACCACCTTGCTCGGGCTCCAGTGGAATCCCCTGACTCTGTCTGCAATTAAGTCCTGTAAAGCCCTCAAGCCAGTGGCAACACAAAATGTAAAATACTGGGTGTGTTAATTAAGAGCGTTATATTTGTTAAYATAATAATAAAAGAAGACTAAAGAAACGTCTTACCCGGTACCTGAGAAGAGTTCAATGTCACATCTAAGTGAAAATATTCTGCAGCAACACTGCTACATGCTGATTTTCCAGACCTAATCCCTTTTAAAAGTAGTCCTCAGAATCCAGGTCTTCATTGCCCATGACTCAAGAAATTACCTGCATTTTTTTTCTGTTAAGTGAATTTCTTGAAAATTAACTCCTTTTAAATTGCCATGTGCTGCAGATGTGAAGAATCCTTCTGTTGTTGCTGCTAAATGTGTTTGTTCTGGCTGATTAGTATGGCTTTTTTGGCCCTTCATACACAGATCTTTTTTGAAACTGCATAAATGTGATCTGGGTGATTGTCCTTCCAGTACTGTCTTAGGGTGCAGATGTCAAAAATCAGTACAGCTCCACTGAAACCCTTATTGATTGCAGTTATCTCTTGGGCATGACTTTCTTCTCACTTATCTTTTTTTTATTTTTATTTTTTTTGTAAGTTTTCTGGACCAGCTTCTCACCAGACTTGTGCATGAGGTCTCCCTGAACAGCCAGGTCCAAATATGTTTTAGCACACCTGCCATTTCCCCAAAGATCACCCATAAACTTGCTRTAAAAAGGTTTGCATGAATGCCCTTTGGCATGTGTCATTCTATCTGCATTCTGAACAGCACAGCATTCTAAATATATACCAGAAGTTATATTTCCACTGTTTGCAGAGAAGTACAAGCAAATTCAAGGTCCTTTGGTATAATGTCCATATGTAACACGTACTTCAAAATAATAGTGGTGTATTTCAGTAAACACAGAGTGATGGTGATGCTGGCCAAAACAGAATTACAGATTTGAGGGCTGTAAATTGGATGTGGACTGAGTTTATGGCTCATATGCAAACTGTCAGTTCAGACTATGCTGCAAATCAGTTGCATACACATCCAACGGCCCCTTTGAGGTTCCAAACCCCCAAAGTAATGAAAAACTAACTAAAATCCTTAAGTTTAGGCAGACAGCATTCCAAATAGGAGAAAGGAATACGCTTGAGGATATGATGCTTAAATCCTGAAATTATGCCAGTTTTCCCACTAAGGATATCCTATCCACTTATTCCTATCAGTGGACTTTGCTCCATGGAACATTTGCATTTATTAACACTTTTCATTCTGCAAAGTTCTGTTGTTCCACTGGAAGTGCAGGTTCAATCCTTATGGCTGATCGTGAGCTCTCAATGCCATATTAGAGATGTTACTGAAAAAACTGGTTCTAGAAAAATCTATCTTTTCAAATGAGCCTATTTTTGGCTCCTAGAAGAACTCTGTACACCTCTGATTTGAAGATTAATTTATTTGGAAGCCCATACTAATCGGTGATCAGGCTTAAATACACATCTGTTTTGTCAATTCATTGGGGTCTGTGTCATTGTTTGTCCTCTTCCTCCCCTCAATAATTTCCTGATAGGATTACTTTTGTTTCTAGACATGCAGAAATTCAACATGAGAGAGAAGTTTCTGGTTCTGAGTGCTACCCTTAATCTGAAGAACAATTCTAGGAGAAAACTATCACTTTTAAAACTAACTTCTCCTGCTAATTTGACTAGGGGAAAAAAATAAGGCCCTGCAAATAGCAAAACCCTCCAAATGGGAGAGTAATTACCTTAAATTAAGCCTTATTTCTGGTTATAAAAAAAACCCCAACAAAACAACAAACCAACAACCACCCAATTCTAAAAGCATGTTGGGCAGACTGGAAGCATTAGAGTTAAATACTGACCAGTTTATAGTGAAAGGGAAGGAAATAGCCAGGAGGAAGGAAGGAAGAAGAGATTAGAGAAATTGAGAGGTGTAAATAGTCTCAGAGGAGCCACCGTGTCCCAAAACCTCTCCTAAGGGAAGTTTTTACACCAAAGAATCTGGAGGTCTGAATGAAGAATGACATCACTTATTTATTTAGCCAGAGCTGAGCTGTTTTCTTAATTGAAATAACCTCATGCTACAAGCATTAAATTGTTGGTGGAGTGATAATGATGTCTGTTTAATTCAGGGGCTTGACAACCATGAAATAAATACCCTTTTATTCCTTGGTTTGAGAGTATATTTAAATTGCCTGGAAAGCCATGAACTAGAAAGCTTGAGCTTTAGGGTTAATCCTACAAACCAGCCTGATGTGGGAGTCTTCAGCAGGGACAGGCATGACTTTGGATTTCTAACTCAGTCGAGGACTTGGGGCTATTTGGGGCTCAGGACTCAGTCAAGGGCTTAGGGCTACTCCCCTTTGGGGTGAAAATGATGGTATTACMCTCATGGACACCAAGAACAGACCAATGTGTTCACTTCATGGGCACAGTACAAGTTCATAAGAAAATTCAATCAATTTCAATCTAAAGTGGCAGTTCTGAAGTGTCATGACAGTATCAGTTATAATCTGAGGAGCCAACATGGGGCAAAACAAGCACTTCACATCACACACTGCCTCACCTGGGATGGCTGAAATGGATGTTTATGGCATCATTGTAAACCAGGCAGCCCCTGGGAGGGGCCTGGAGTGGGCTACAGGCTTAGACACTGAAATGACTCCGAGCTGAGTGGTGTGGTTGATCCTCTGAGATCCCATCCCAGGCACCCCGACAGGCTGGACAGGCAAGCGTGTGAACTTCATCAAGTTCAACAAGGCAAAGGTCCTGTACCTGGGCCAAGGCAATCCCAAGCTGGGTGAGGARTGGATTGTGAGCAGCTCTGCAGAGAAGGACTTAGTGGGATATTAGAGGATAAAAAGCTGAATACGACCCAGCAAGGTGCTCTCCCAGAGCAGAAAGTCAATCACAACCTGGGCTGCATCAAAAGCAGCGTGACTAGCAGGGACAGGGAGGTGATTCTCCCCCTCTACTCCACTTTGTGAGACCCCACCAGGAGTTTTGTGTCTTGCTCTGGGGCTCCAGCATAAGAAAAGCCTGGACCTCCTCAAGTGGGTCCAGATGATCAGGGGGTTGGAGTGCCTCCCATATGGGGACAGGCTGAGAGAGCTGGGGGCTGTTCAGCCTGGAGAAGAGAAGGCTCCAGAAGAGCTTGGAGCAGTCTTCCAACACCTAAATAGGGTACAGGGAAATAGGGAAGCATGGGGAGGACCTCTGCATCAGGGAGTCTAGTGAAAGGATGAGGGGCAATGGTTTTAAACTGGAAGAGGATTAGATTTTAGGAAGAAATTTTTTACTGTGAGGGTGGTGAGGCACTGGAACAGGTTGCCCAGAGAAGCTGTGGCTGCTCCATCCCTGGAAATGTCCAATTTTCACATTCACTGTGATGTGGTAAAGGTGAGATGTTTTGAAGATTCTCTTTGTGTTTTCTTTTACTTCAGAATTGGCAGGGCTTGTGCTGATGAGTTTTACCTCTACTCAGGTTTTACTGATTAGTTTTATTATCCTCTTTTTACAGTAAGAACTTGCCCTCATAAAAGAACAGTGAAAGCTTTTAGGATTGAAAGAAATAGCTGGTTCACAATAGAGAATCAGCAATGGTTAAGGGAGACAGAAGAACCAGCATTACTTCCTCCCTTTGGTCTTCAGACACAGCATGTTTATTATACTCTAGTGAGAATAAAATTCATTTTGGTATAAAAAATACAGCAAAGCACCCTCTTCCTAATTCAATGAAATGGCACCAAGGCATCACGAGCCTTGTCCATGAAACTCTGCTGCTTGACACTACAACTCTCCAACATTCAGAGTTACAACTGTTCCCACAGTTCTGGGAAGAGAAGAGAAATGTCAACCCCTCGGAAAAAACTTTGTACTGAATTGTCCTTTGGTGGCTCTCGGACTGTAAGGGGAGCAGCTGCACTGTTCTGTATAACTGAATAACATTGGCTGCATGTGTTGTGAGTCCTGCAGCTTGTACTGGCTTTATTCTAACTGCTGAGTTGTTTTAACAGTGGACTTCCACTACTTGCCTGTCAAGGGGAGCTCCAGTTTATCCAATTTCAGGCTACAGCTGCACAGTAGGTTCAATCCAAGCTCAAGCTACATATAAATATGTTATATGATAATTGAAGACTTTCGAGCCTGTTTATTATAGAAAAGTTGTTCTGTGTGCCCATATGCTGCACTAATTTGAGTGAAAGAGCTAATTATAAGTTGATGTCATATGGCTAAAAAAATACATGTTTATTTCTTCCGTATTTCACAATGCTGAGTTTCTCAACCACACTTGCAGAACACACATGTAATGTGTTTTCTGGGCCTAGGACCTCACTGGGTGAAGTTATGTCTTTATTGTGCAATTTTTAATTAAAAAGCTGAACCTCATACAAAATCTTTGGGCCCTTGTGGATACCAGCAGGCTGTTCCTTCTGCTGTTTATTTTCCACTGAATAATAGCAGTGAAAAATTGTATTTTTGCTGAAAATAGTATTTTTGCCAGATGAAGAAATGAAGTAGGCACACTGACTATTTTAAGGCAGTGAGTATATAGCAGAGAATGTGCCACGGTTGACTGTCTACACAAATTGTTGGAAATAAAAATGAGGGGAAAAGCAGATTTGAAGAAATTATGAATTCTGTCTGAAATAAGCAACTTGACTGCTCTTCTCTGGCCTACCCCTTATGGCAGTTGTTGGGTTCTGACAGGCAGCTGTCTCCAGCCAGGCGAAGGTAAAACCTGTTACTACTTATATCTCACCTCAATGATGTACAATTGTGCTATTTTATTGCAAAAATTACAGTGAAGACATTCACTCTTGCTTGAAGAATTTATAGTTCTGAAGAAAAACTATCGAGTGCTTTTGTAGAAGGAGCACATAGCAGGTCACTGTCCATTAAGTATTTATTAGTCTGAAAGAGCCTGTCCCATGTACGTCTTGTGTCCAGTARTCCTTCACTGGTGAAAGGACAATCTATAAAGTTGGTCTCTTTTCAGTTATTTCCTCTGTGTACATTAAAATGCTTTTTTCTTTGAAAAGAACTGAAAGTATATAATTTTGTGTAAAAGAGAAGCTCAAATTTCCTACAGACACTTTCTCAAACCCACAGTTAGGGATGGTATCTCCTCTTGAATCATTCACACCTTTCTTAMAGGTTAAAAAAAAAGAGGGTGATTGCAAAAATAAATAAATAAATGAATAAACAATCCCAAATTATTCGTCTGAAAAGAACCCACAAGGGTGCGGGGGTGGAGGAGAATGTAGCAGCCTACCTCTGAAACATCCTACATTTTGATTTTCCCAGCTGTTTGCAAAACACTACTATTTCCTATTCCTCTCCTGATAACATGAATTGCAAAAGTGGTGGTTGGAGGTGACTGTTTCAGGAGTAAGACTACAGAACACTAATCATCTCTGCAAAATGCTCATCTCATCCACTTTTAACCTGTGGTAACACCAGTGAGAAGTCACTGCAAACAGGAGGGGTGTTGAGAGGAAATACTATAGTAAAAGCACCCCAGGACTCCTCATCCGTTTGGAATCTTGTAAAAGCTTTTCCAACTTGCAAAGAATGAATCCTTACGTTGTAATTCAGAAAAAAATGCAAGATTCTGAGTGGCAGCTTAACAGCAGGAAACATTTGCACTTTTGGTAGACAAGAACTGCATGGGAGAATGTTTTTTTTGGGAAGAGGACGCCTTTCAGGTGAAATATTTGGGAGAAAGACATTACTGGTTCACCTGAAGCAGGCCTGAGGCTTCTGAACTGCCTGAAAGCCAGGGTGAAGTCTGAGATGAAGTGGAGTCTCTTTCACTGGCTTATGACAATCATTATTTGAAAAACAATATTCTGGTGACTTTAGATGTGAGTGAAACTGAGGAATGGCTTTCCAGAGAAAAGCTTTTCTCACTTCAGCAGTACTGGCAGGTGTTCATGCTGAATTCTGAAAATTAAGCCCCAAGTGTCAAATTCATGAAGTAAGTGAAAGATTAGTCTGGAAAATGCTGTCACAGGGATGACAACGGCTTATATTKGGTTTTTATGCATTGTATCAAATCACAGTAATGAAACGACACCTTATATAGTGGATGTCTTGAAAAAGGTGTTCATCTTTACATCTGCATTGGAAGACCTGCATGCCATGTGCAGTCCAGGCTCAGTTTTCCCTGAATTCATTGGAAAAAGTTTCTTAAAGAATAAATGAAAATGAGCATGGGTCTACAATATCAAATTGTAGAAATTTTTAACTGTTGCTTGGCAGCACTTGCAAGGGGATTCCACAGATCTTTTTTTTTTTTTTCAATGAAAGAAATCTGAAGCAATCAGATTTCAATCAAGAAATCTTGATTGACAGTTCACAGATTTATTGTTTTCTTTGGYGGCTTTATGAGGTGATAAGATGTTCATCTGTGAACAGACGAATCAGGAAATGTCACTTCCCCAGGGGAAACAGAAATGAGAATATGGAAATAGTCCTGAGCTACTCATTTGCCCAGGAAAACTTTTTTCCATGAGAAACATCACCCACTAGAGCAAGAAGTTCGAGGATGGAGTTTCTCTAGAGATGTGTGGGTTACTGGAATTAAGGACCTTGACACTCTCTATCACAGAAATTGGAGTTGACACCCTGACTGTTCTGTACATCACTGGCTTTGCAGGAAATCAGCTTTATACTGTAACTGAAAATCAATGAGTCTTCCTATAATTAATAATTGTTTCTACTTTATTAACAAYGTATTTAAAATTAAAAATAACAGACTAATATTTTTAAAGCAGTATTACTTCTCATTCTCTACAAGTTAAAACATTGCATAAATAACTTCTGGAAAAAAAATAAATATGTAATTCACTCTCTGAAACAATAACTTTTCTCTCTAGGTTCTGGTCCCACATAAAATAATTGAAAAATCTATCAACATTGCAAATTTCCACAGTTTATATGATTTCAGCATAAATTCTACAGGACGTATACAGTATGTGACAATTCACTTTCTAACAATATTCTTTAATGTAAAAACACAAACATTAGTCTGAGTGTTGAGAAGCTAAGTAAAGGAAAGTTGCTGCCAAACTAAAGACTTATCAAAGCTGCATATACCAAAGACTTTTCTAGAGGAATCCATGACTTAGCAGAGGCTCCCTTTTAATGCAGAACCACCACCTTACTCCCAAGGCTTGGTTTGCACAGTTTTGGTGCTACAAAGTGTGTGGCCAGATAATCCAAACTCTGCAGGATAGAAAATATAAATGGGGGCATCTAAGCTGATACTAAAGTTAAATGTGTTCTAGGAAATAAGGAATAATCAGTATCTTTTATGTTAAACTATGTATATTGTTAGCTGTTTACAGGACAAACATCAGTGAGGTTATCTGGTTTGAGAGGAGCATCCATTTCATAAATCTGCTCCACTTAGTAGAATTTGTTGAATTGTCCCTAAAACAAATCATTGTTTGTAAATCAATATGGTTTTAGTTGCCAAATCTCAGTTTTGAATCTGTCGGTCCTACAATCTTTTAATTAAAAGCGTGAAATAGATTTGTCACGCTTTTACTTCTGTTTTGAGAACACTGTCAYATTTTGATTTCTGTGTTTTAGGGGAAACACCTGGTGCACGAGGACATCTGATAGTACGGTAATTTCCCAACAATTTGACTTCATTCACCGTAACTTGAAATCCCTGCTATCCCAAACTTTCTACAGCTCGTTCAGAGCCTGTTAACTCTCCTGGCGCTTCCCTAATTTCGTGCTTGTCCTGCACCGTGGCACAGGTCTGGGAAAGGGATCTCAGTGTTCTCTTCACACAGAGTGAGTGGAATGATTTCTAGCAAAGTGTGATTGTCACCATAACAGCTTCACTTTCCTCTGCCTTCCTACTTGGACGAGCCACACGACCTGGCGTGAATCTCCAAGGTACCTCCAGCTCCCCCCAGCTCGGTTTATCTCATTCTCTTATCAGACCATAAGTGCTATAATCTGATAGATTTTTGCCTATGTGAGCCTTTGACCCAGCTTAGCAGAAGGAATTGGAACCTACTGCAGTCAGAACCTCGTGCTGCGGCCTCTGAGTGCCTTTTTGACGGTTTACAAAACATCCAGAGCCGCCAGTCCGCGCCACCCAGAGCCACCTTCTAATAAGCGTTCTCTAACTCGTGCTGGTTCGATTTGCCGCTCCTGGCTCGGGACAGATGGGGCTTCTTGTTCTTCTGGGGCCGGGCGCTCTCCTTGCCGAAGTCCTTGAGCTCGGACTGGTTGTGGTAGCGCGTGTAGCGCTTGCAYTTGCAGGCGGTGACGGCGCGGAATTTGTGAGTCCGGGTCTCGTCCTCGGGACAGGCCATGGGGACGCGCTGCGTGCGGCTGTGCGCGGGGACGCAGCGGTAATCCAGCGCGTTCTGCCGCCACCACTTCCCTCTGCCGATGGAGTTGGGCAGGAGGTGCGAGGGCGCGCACTGGCCCGAGCACACGAGCTCCTTGACGGGCTTGAGGCTGCGGCACGGCCCCTCCGTGATGTAGCGCGTGGTGCGCATCTCCCGGCAGCTGAAGTCGGAGGCGTCTGYGAACGACAAACACATCAATTACTGACTGCTTTCTTGGGGAAAGCACTTTTTCGTTTCTGTGGCAGATACCTGTCTGAGCGAGGTACGAGCCGAGTATCTCCAGCAGCAGATTTTCAGGACAAATATCTCAAAAGTCTCTACTCGTGCACCTTCTGACTGTTTGGCTGCTCTGGTTGTGAGACCCTTGAATAACAGTGTACGAATTGGTGAACAAAATCCCTAGGTACACCTCATGTCAGTGTTGTGCAGGGCAATGGAGCTCCTGGAGTCCAGCAGCAGCTGCTGCTTCATGGGAAATTTTGACAGGATTCTCCTGGCTTCCTTTACCTGTGGGCAACACCTTCCCCCATTGCTGTAGTTCAACTCTATTGACTTCAGATATTGACTCCAGATTTAAATTCTTTTGCAACAAAGAAAATGTTCCTTAAGTGATTTTAATGTGTTCTAGGTTAGAGGAATAGCAGGTAACAACAGCACTAAGGAATTCCCACTATTCGGGCATTAGCTTTTCCAAGTTTACTGCTCTCTGTGATAATTCCACATGACCCACATAATTTCCTTCAGACAGCTAGAGGCATCTTCTGGCTATCAGGAACCTTACAGGTTTTTTTCCTCTCCTTTTTCTCAATGGATAAGTATAGGCAAATGAAATATTAGAAAATACAAGATTTTTTAACATTAAGTATTTAGAAAAACTTTCCAATTGTTTGGAAATTGGGAACATAACTTTTCCCAAAAGTGTCTCTTTTTCCAAATGACATGCTTGGCTAATTGACTTGCTGGGAAGATACTGAATTTGATTTTTAAAAGTGTTTATCAAATAACTTCACCCAGATAAACATGTATTAATGTTCTTCTCAGTCAAAAGGACAGTTTTAACTCAGGAACACTACTTGTGGTGGAAGCCTTCAAAGGTCAGCTCACAGAGAAGGCTGTGTCTGGTAGGCCCATTCTCCTCACTGTGTACAAGTTCCCTCTTCAGTTCAGCAAAAGAGAATTATGAGCCTGAATCATTAGTGATAGAACAGCACTTGTACAGACATTTTAATTTTTGGTTTTCCTGTGAAGTACAGAAAAAGGATTTTTAGAGCTCAGATTTACATTTGTCAAAGTACAGCTAGCAAGATTTCATTTTTTAAAAGCTTGAAGGACTGCATTAATGAAATTAAACAATCCCTGTCAGCTGTGACAAAAATCCTGGCAACTGAACTCCATGTGCCCTTAGTCTAATACTCCCAAGTTCCCTAAGCATTTAGGAAAATGATGTCTGTCTGGAAAAAATAATGTGTTGAACAAGGTGTATTGTACCACCACAATGCACAGGCAGATACAGTTAAATGTACAGGCATTTGCCTCAGCTGTATGGGTTTATATTATGTGCATATATGTCCTGTCCTGTCCTGTCCTGCGCAGGTTGAACATACTGCAAAATCACTCATGGTCTGGTGCAACATCGTATGTTCCAGAAAGGTCTGGCCACTTTGGATCATAATTTTGATTCCTCATGTTAAAGATGCCAAATAAGTATGCAAGACCATGGTGTATCTTGGATAACTGTCCAGTCTCCTTCGCTCTTGATTTCTTAAGTTAATGTCCTTTCCACTTCAAAAAAACCTGCATGTATCAGTGGGGCAGATGCCCATCAGCTGCTGTCAGAGTAGTAAGAGGCTAAAAAGTGAAGGTGTTCAGATGTAACTAGAAAACCAACCTGCTCTGGGCTGGTGGTTGGTGGACTGCCTGGGAGAAGCAGAGCGGTCCCCCTCTTAGGAATTCAAGAAACTTTTAAGGTCATCTCCCAAAAGCATTACTTTTTTTTTGTTTTAAAATATTGTTAACCCTATGGTTTTAAATGCCTTCACTGCCAGCTGCAGCAGAAATTCACAATTTTCTCCCAGCTGTCCCCAGAAAAAGAAGGCTAAGATCTGCAATGGAAACAGTGGAAACTCTAAAGTTTGATCTGTTGCTGTGTTGCTCTGTGCTTTATGTGCTTTTTCCAGTGGAAAACTTTCTCTGTTTGGTGTTAGCTTCCCATCTTCTGGCTCTCCTCAAAAAGCTTGTGTTTTGCATCACTGCTAAAGTTAGACATTTGGTCAAATGCAGCGATAATATATCATAAAGCACTTTTGGCTGCTGGCATCTGACTGAAGATCTGTTAGTAAAGGACAATGAGCAGCACACTTCTCTCATCTAGCTGAACACAACCTCCATGTGCCATTTTTGATGTGTGATCTTAGCCACAATCAGTGTGGATGTTCCTAAATATTCAGAATTTATATTATTGTCCCCACTGTCAACCCAGATCCTTATCCTAATATTAAAGAGAGAAAGATGACTTGTGATATTTCCTCACAATGCTTGGAAGCACAAAACACAGAGAAATGTTAAGTAACATCTACTGCAGGTTTTATGTATTGGAGTTGTCTGCAGAGAGCAGCTGGGCAGAGTAGCAAGGTTCAACAGAGAGATGATGTTTTCATCAGTAAACTCCAGTATATTCCTTCTAAAGTTTATATTCATAYTTCTTCAACAGTAGATGTAAATCCCTATCACTTAAAGCATTTGGGCCACATCTAAAAGTTTTAATAAGCAAACATATACGATAACAAGTATTCTTTTACAAATTGTCTGCTATGGTCCAAAACAGTAATAATGATATTTTTCTTACCGTTAGGGTCTGGAGCTTGCTGTATGTGTCTCCCTCCATGTTTTGCCTGATTCATTGTATTGTTGTTGCTGCTGAAAGTCTGCTCCATCGGTGTTTCTGTATTTTCAGAGATCTCAGGAATGATTTCTGTAGCATCATTTTTAAATATCTGCCACCCTTTGGCAGGTTGAAATGCAATTTGTGTCACGACACAGACAGCGCACACAGCCCAGGAGATCTGCATGGTGGCAGCTCACAGATCAGCTTTTCAGCACCCTGACAGTCTCAGATCCCAGGCAAAGGCACATTATTCCCCTTTTTAAAATCCTTTTTAGAACCAAGCCAGCCAATGACTATACAAAGTGGGAAGGGCCAGACAACAACTCATTCATCTCRGCTTTTGTCAGTGTGAAATAAAATGGGTGTGTGGGGGTGGGTTAGTGACAATATTCTACAACTTTTAGGCAAAAACTTCTCACATTCACTCAATTTTTAAGCCTGGCAACAAATGGTGATCGATAAGACGATGATGAATTGCAACCTGACAAGTCTTTCTGCAGTTTTTTTCCTAACAATGGTGTAATTAAAACCTGCTTCTACCTCTATCCATATTTGAAACTTTGGCTATTGTCTTTTCCAAGAGTTTTTCAGACTTTTTACTTTTGCTCTCGTTATTCCTCTTCCCTTTGCTCGCTGTATAAAGTAAGTAAATCTAGAAACTGTAGCTCAGTAATTTCGCTTTTCAGTCTCTGCAGGGAAATGACTGGGGTTGGGGTAGTTTTTTTTTCCTTTTCCAAAACAAGGAGCCCTACATTTTGTTTCACAAATATACAGGAAGAAACAGAGAAGAGCTTCATTTCAATATGAGAAGTCGTTGTGTTTACTTTCCCTTAAAAGTAGCTATTTGGAATACGTTTTTCTGGTTAAACAGCCAGCATGTTGTACATCATACTTTTGGATGTGCTCTTTCTCACATTTTTAATGCTTGGAAAAATCCCCCAACACATTTTTGCATTTGCTTTAAATTCATTCCATACTACTACTTCTGCTGCCTTTCTGTGCAAGTGTTGAATACAGGACATTTGCTTATTTTAAACACAAGAACATGGCCAGACTGATTTTCAGTCATGAAACAACCAACAAAAAGAGAGAACTGACGACTGCATGTCTAGGGCATCTATGCCTAAGAGGTATTCGTGGATCATGTTTTAAAATCTCATCTATGGTATTCTCCCTTGCAAAAATAAGATGATAGTGGTGATAATATCACAATTTCTGTGTCTCAAGATCACATACACTTTCAATTTATTTGCAAATGAAGTTAGGCTAAATACATTAGTGAGAAAGCATCTCAGCCTGTAGTAAGGTTAAATACTACATTGAGCTCATCATAGCTACTGGAAACAAAATGTTTGCTTAAAGCAGTACAGGGACACCTGTGTGTGTTACTGCCACGTTTGTCACATACTTTCTCATGAAAATATTTCCTGTAGAAAAGATTAAAAAATGATTCAGTCTGACTTTCCTCTACTACTGTAAGACTCRTTACCTGAGGCTTGCATTCCATTCTGACAACTCCCCTGATCAGGCACAGAAAAGAGGTGTCACCAAATTTAACATGGAGGTGTGTTCTCCCTTGCTGTGCCCCTGATGATAAATAATAGATTTAAACAGCAGCAATGACCCGAGGACATTTCACCTCTTCAGCCTCACACACACAGACACACACAGCAGATGCACCAGTGGTACTGAGCATGAGGAGCCTTAGCATACCTGCTCTCTGCAATGGTCCTTTCCTAAAATGGTGGCATCTGAAATATATTACAAGATGCTTTCCTTCCTAGTCTTTTGCTCAGCCCAAAATTAGAAATCAGCATTCTCAGAAGTGCTCTCCTTTCCAAATACTCCAAAGAATGTCTAAGAGAAATCGTGCATTGTGTTCCATGCAACACTGTGCCCTTACTGTCAGTTCCCCTTCCTCCTTTCCTCCAGCCCACACCTTAGGCATCCCACCAGCTCAGAAATTACTCTGGTTTTATGGAGGAACAGAACATACTATTTTCTTTCTACAAGATCTTTTTCTCCTCAGCCAGGCAGGATATATTCTTAATACATTCTCTAATATAGACTGTTGCTAAATAATTTGCCTCCAGTACCCTGATTCTTTTTTCTCTATAAGCATCATCACCACCATCATCATCATCAGTGGCATTGATTATCTTTCATTACTAACTTCCTCCTTTTGTCAAAGCAGTTAATGATGGTCTCACAAATATAGGACACCCAAGCTCTCAACTGTTGCAAATGTTCTGCTAAGCACAATTTTGCTTACTTACAAGTAAATCTATTTTTGGCTTAGAGCTAAACTGAACAAGTTGTGAAGGACTAGAAGTCCTGAAGGACCAGGAACTAAATAAAGATTTTTAACTGGGTATTATTTTTGTCAGATAGGAACACCACCATGTATGGGTATTCACTAACAGAGACCTTGACCAAAGTGAGACCACAGCTTGTGGCACCATGGGGCACAGCTGAAAAGCAGAACAGGAGAGCAGCATGAAGCTGAGTACTTGTAATCACTGCAGCATTGCTCCCTATTTACTCCCCTGTTTAAATGCCTTCAGAACTGTATGTATCCGTGAAAGCTCAGTTTCTGTCAGTTTCTTTTCATGTAATATCTGCCTAAAGAATATTTCCAAAAGCTGTCATTTTTCAGTGCAGGCCTACTACAGAGAATCACATTTAGACTAATCAGCTGTCACATAAAACATAAAAATTTTCTTGATGTAGCTTCTCTCAAGTACTTAAACAATCCTTTGTATTAACTGTCTTAACATTTATCTGGGAGAAATAATACCAAAAAAATTTCTGAATGTGAAAGTCAGAACCTATATTTAGCCTGCAGCTTAAAACTTCTTGTCCATAAGCTGGGAGGGCAGCCCAATAGATGCCAGAAAAGAACCCAAATCTCATAGGCATTCAGATTCCTTAACTACAAAAACATTCTTTCCCATACTGTAGCTGCTTGCCTGCTCCCAGTCCTTTCTGCAGCAAAGCAGACATGGTCTGTGCTGCAGCCCCCCCCAAACAATTGATTTTTGTATTGTTAATGAAGCACAGGGGAAAAAAAAGAGTCACCAAGGATAGAATGCTTTCAGAATGAACCCTCACCTACCAGGCTGGGATGATAGTGCACCCCCTGTATTCAGAGCTGAGGTGCTATTTTCTGAGCTGAAAAACGTCATCCCCAGTCACGTGCTGTGGTTCACCCACAGGCAGCAGCCCAGCCCACGCAGCCGCTCGCTCACGCCCCACCAGCAGGACAGGGGAGAGAAACTGAAGGGTAAAAGCTCATGGGTTGACATAAAGACATTTTAATAAGGAAAGTAAAAAGCCATGCATACAAGCAAAGCGAGGAATTAATTCCCTGCCTTCTATGGGCAGGCAGGTGTGTTCAGTCACCTCTAGAAGAGCAGGACCCAACCACCTGTAATTTGGGAAGACTAATGCCCTCACTCCAAACTTTACATGCTGAGCATGATGCCAAATAGTCTGGAATATCCCTCTGGTCTGCTGGGGTCAGCTGTCCCAGTGTGTCTCCCCCAGTTTCCCACACGCCCCCAGCCCCCTCCCCAGCGTGGCCATATGAGAAGCAGAAAAGACCTTGGCTCTGTTTAAGCCTTGCTCAGCAATAACAAAAACATCTCTTTAAGATTATCACTGTGTTCAGCACAAATCCAAAACACAGCCCCCTACCAGACACCGGGAATAAAATTAACTCTACCCCAGCCAAAACCAGTACACTACCCTAAGCAGGAATCAGACACATCAGGGGAACAGGCACAAGGAATTAATTGGCATCATGTACTTAGCCTGAATCCATTGCTGCATCTGTCCTGAAATGCTTGCATTGCAACACTACAATGAAGGCAGACACATCTAAACCAGTTTCTGAAATGGGTTCAGTCACTTCCAACTGCAGGTGCTCACTCTGCCCACACATGAGCCAAGGGGGGTTCTGTTCAGTATCCAAGCCCTAAGCTGTAAGTGTGCAATTTGAGTTTATCTGTGGACAATGGCTCATACTTCACACACTGCCCAGGAATTCAGTTTTTGACATGATCAAGAACTTTGCTTCTCAAACAGGTTGTTTTTTTTTCCAAGATGCAGCCTTGCCCAAGCAACTTGCATCTGTCTCATAAGAATTTTGCAGTGTCACATACTACAGCGAGAATAGAAAAGTCTGAATGCTGTGGTGTGATCTCCTGCAAGCAGCCAAGAATAAATGGAATCTCAGTACTCTCCCACCAGAGACTGCTAAATCATTCTGGTGGCTTGCCTTTTTCAGTGATAAGAATACACTGGATTCACACAGTAGCATTGTTCAGGGATTCAGTGATGACCACCTAGGGAAGAATACCAAGCCTACAGCTCCATCTGGTGAGTCAGCCAGCCAGCGACATTGGCATACAGCAATTAAAATTAAAATACCCAACCAACACTCAGTTATTTCCAGGATTTATTTGCAGAAGAAATTAATAGGACACTAATTCTCACCAGCAAATCCTTAAAAGACACCTCCCGGGCTTGTTCTATTTCTAGTTTTGCTCATTAGTGAAGCCCAGAAAGTAATTTTAGAAGAAACCTCTGTGCTAACCTAAGAAAGATTCCACTAAATAGTCTCTCTGTGCTAAAAACATTATACTAAACTAGCAGAACTAATATAAAAAATAAAAAAGGGTAAGAAGTCCTGCTTCTAGTTCTAGCATCAGAGACTTAATTAGTTCTGGAGAACAGAAGACAGTTCAATGAAAATATCTAAATGATGAAAATAAACATTGCTAATGTTCTTTCTGCTGTTGTTCAACTCAGAGAGCATGCAGTATTCTTATACACAGTGCTTTTCATCTCCAAGGCCTTTTATGAAGATTAATTAATTCTCACATCACTCACATCACCAAGCATAATTATGTTGTAGGAGAAGAGTGTCCCATTTTAATACAGGCTCAGCACCCAAAAATGGAATTACAATACCATGTATTGTGGCTGCTAGTCCTGCATTTGGATGCTATTAATTCTAAGTTTGAAATAACTTCATGAAATGCTCAATTTTCAGCAGTGACATATTGCAACAATCTCTCAGGTAGTGGTTTCTGCAGTACCTATGGTGCAGAGTTTCATGCTAGGTACAACACTTGTCAACACTGCAGACTCACTGCAGGACCAAAGGATGAAAACAGAACTAGAAAATGTTCTCTTTGCTTTCAGTCTTAATTTTTAGTTACAGACTTCTTTCCTGTACTTATTCTTCAGCTAAGAAAGATTTAGTTCAGTGTGAGTAGGTGAATTTAGTTTTACATGTATCATCATTTTGTCTATCTAGACTTTCATCTTTGTTCCTTGTTGTAAAACACGAGTAGCTTCTCACTTTCTCTCTTCCCCTCCTCTCCCCTAATTTACACTAACTCTCAAGTACAAAAAACCCCTAAGCTATTGCTTTTCCTTTCCTTGTGCTACCTTTGACATGGTAGAATCTTTGTTCCATGATAGATGCATATTTTATAGAGATACCATCCCTTCTCCATGGTACTATCTACCCCAAAATTACCACACTGCTATTCAGGATAAACATATTAATGTAAATCCTGATTACACTATTTTAGCTATGACCAAGAGGTTTCAACTCCAAAAATAGTGTATTCAGGATAAACATATTAATGTAAATCCTGATTACACTATTTTAGCTATGACCAAGAGGTTTCAACTCCAAAAATAGTGTTGCTTTTTGCAACAAATGGTTCTTTTAAAATGTATCTTCCTAAATTAGCACGCTTGTAAGGAACATCTCACAGCAAAGGGCAGGTGCACAGCAATTTCAGAGGAATAAAAAGTTCTATTCCTTCCAATACTTTATCAATTTCATATTACATGGAAAGAAAGGTCTCATTCCCATGTTTTATACAATCTTTCCTTCTACAATCAGATAGGGAAATTTAGAAGTATACAGCATATCACTACGGATTAGAGGCACACAAGCTCTTTCTGGCCAGCTAAAATGGGCAGAGGAATTTGCAACATGACTGTAACTGGAGAGCAAGACTAAAAGAGGAAGGGTATGATCCATCAATGGAGCAGTGGTCTGACATTCTAATTATTTTTAGCCTACTCTGAAAGCAGAAATGGTTTAATTACCGAGTTGCCTATCAGTAATTTAAAATATACCATCTCAATTTTAAAAACCAATTTATAACATTGTCTTACTTATGCCTCTCCACCCCCATATTACAAAACATTTATTAAATCAGTTTTGTTATACTGAGACAAATGGGCCAGAGTGCCACTGGAGTTACCACTAACGTGACCAGTGTCCTATGAAGTAAAAGATTACCTTGAATATGAGAACACATTCCTCTATGTTTTGATTTGCAGTATTTCTTGACAACTACAGAAACATTGCCATAAGGTAAACAGACTCAATTTTAACAAACCATTCTGGTTTCAACGTGACAGCTACGAGCCTTTTTACAGTCTGGGGAAGAGTAACAAACTTCTAACGCCGCACGGTTTCTTAGTTCTTTAATAGACTGGAATTTTGACTTCCAAGTAAAAGGTGAAAGACAAAGTGCATCCACATGAATCTCCCTTATAGTGCAGATAGGTATTAAGAATACATGGTGTGAGACAAGACAAAAAAATTCTATGTTTACAGTAAAAATTTTAGAAGGTAATTTATAAATTAGACTACAGTACGAAAAGTCAGTATTGTAGAAAAGATAAGGCCAATATTCCTGTTTCCAAAGCCACTACTTCTACTTCACACAGCATGAAATTAATAACTAGAGATTTTGAAGAAGCAATTAATTTAATCCTGCTTAAATGGATTAACGGGAGAAAGCAAACAGGTATGTAATTAGCTAGTGGAATTGACTACTGGTCATTATTGCTGAACCATCCTGATTCAAAGCAAGCACTGAATACTGACTTTGGAGAGCTGACAGGAAACACTATGTAGAGTGTTCCTCAACTGTCACTTTGAAGGACACAAGAGAGAAAAGGCTACTTGATTTGGCAGTTCCATCCTGTGCAAGGGACACTAAGACTGGTAAGCAGAATAATCACCTCTGGAGTTTAACGTCAAGAAAGTTACTTTGCTATACAGAACTTCCCCCTGCCACGCCCACATCTCCAAACCACACAACCCCAACAACAGAAGTACAAAAATGTATACATCTCCTTCGTGATTTTTGGTTACTAAACTGAGTAGACAAAACTAGATCTGGGATTACATGTGTTACTAGTGCACAGTGTTTCTGTTTAAAATAGTGTTAAGGTTTTTCATTCTAGAACTACATTAAAGCACAGGTAAGAACGGACACAGTCACCCTGGTTTGTTAGTTTAACCAACAATTCCAAGTTTGCAGTGGGAGATCATTTGCATTAATACAGTGCTGTAACTTGAAGGTACACATTCACACACTAAGTCAGGCATACTGCAAACAAAGTTCCCTCTCCCAACACTGCCATGACCCATTTCATCTGCATGGCAAACAGAATCAAGACATCATTTATTTYAATAGAAAGTAAATATTTCCTATACAATGTGGTACATTACAATGCTCATTTTTATTTAATGATACCATGCAAGCAATCCAAGAAGTCAAGAGTGTTCTTCTGCAAACTGCCTTGTGAGCACACGTGTGCTGCCCTGCTGGAAGTAATCTGCATGTGTGCTCATTCCATCCTGTGTTACTGAACAGTGATAGTAAAGAAGAGATAAAGACACTGTAATTCCATACAAGCTTTGAAAGTCATTATATTCTGATACTTAGGACTTTATTATAATCCACGACAAGCACTTTAAATAGTAACATTATTTCTTCCTTATTCAAGTTTTTCCCTCAGCATCTCCTCTTGACATTTTTTTCTAGTATGACTTCAAAATAAAAATAAAAGAGCATTTAGTAACAGACTATTTCATGTCAATCACAACAGCAAGAGATACAACTATTCTTGGAAATATAGTGTGCATCAAGAATGGGCTCTGAATGGCTTTACTATCACACACTGTGTATTGCATAAATCCACACAAAACACTGCATGCACTTCATTTTACAAGTGAGTGCATCTGTGCATTTGTATATATGCTTCTTCATTCCTCGAAGCTCCTACATTCAAACTTTAGGCACCTGAGTGCATGAAAAAGAAGCTTTAGAAATTACAGTGCTCCTATTAAGGGTGAGTGAAGAGATGTGCTGGGGCTTTCAGAAACTGGTGCTCTGGTGAGATTAAAGACAAAGCAAACCATATATGCTATGGAGTCAGCAGGGGCTCTGAAATACATGTGAAGACAGCTGTTATCACTGGAGTTATCCCTCTAAAAACATCTCTTTATTGCAACAGTTCCAAACAGTGACACAATTTTGTGCCCTCTTGAAAGATGGTCACAGAGTTCGAGAAAGACACTTTCACTGGCCCAGCAGGCATTCTGCCTCGCTTTAGCTTGGTGGTTGAAATTTGGGTCTCTAAAGCACCTAAAACATCCGCTAAAGGTTTGAGAAACTAAAAAAAAAATAATACAGTGCTCTGTTCTAGGGCTTCAGTTTGCCCTCCTTCACTAACTGCTCATTGAGCTGGCAAAGCTGCCTTAGGAAGCCGTCATTGGGGCCAATCTCTCGCTTCTGCCGGACAGTGCTCAGCGCGGACTTGACATCCATGTTCTGGCGGAGCATGAGGTAGGCGATGACCAGGGTGGGGGAGCGGCTGTAGCCCTCGCGGCAGTGCACAAACACTTGTCCTGCGGGGAAGACAGGTCACAGTCCGGGTTATACTGGAATAAATGTTTGAAAAGCAACATGAGATAGCTAGGATATAAAGTGTAATAATATCAGTGTGCTTTTGCAGCTTGACAACTGTGAGTTCCAAACACTACGGAAGACACGGAGAGGTTGGAAGAAAGGTGCTGTCACTCTGTTAGCAGCTACGCAGTCTGTGACCAAGGATAAGGCAAAAGAAAAAAAAATAGGCTGCATATCAAACAATCTCACTAAAACATATTTGCTACTATATCACAAGAGTCAAACTATGTCTATTTACAGCACTTCTCCAGTCTTTTCTGGTTTAGAATAAGCCTTGCCCCTAGAGGTGACCAGTACCAAAAAGCACAAATAAATGAAGTTTAAAATACACCGAAAACAGAGAAATACGCTGTTTGCCATGTACTGCATCTCTTCAAAGATATCCAGCCTTTTTGCTGCACTGCTGCCAATCCCTGTGCTAAGTCCTTGTGCATCATACCTGGCTACTTCTCTGGCTATTTATGAAGCCACATTAACACTCAAGGAGATGAAGCTGCCCACTGTGCAGAAACAAGAGCCTGAAACATCTAATCATGCTGTTCGTCAGCACCAATAAAATGCTTCCAGCTAACTGATTAGGGAAGTCATTCCATGTATAAGGTGGGCTGTATTGAGTTTGCATGGCAACATTTTGGTGGTGGTGGGGGCCTACAGGGCTGGCTTCTGTGAGAAGGCTTCCCCTATGTCCAAAAGACCCAGCACCAGCTGGATCCAAGATGGACCTGCCAAAGCCAAAGCCAACAGTGACAGTGGTAGCACCTCTGGGATAACATACTTAATAAGGGAAAAAAAGCTGCTGCACAACAGCAGGTGAATGAGAGGAGTGAGAATATGTGAAAAAGACTCTGCAGACACCTAGGTCAGTGAAGAAGGAAGAGGAGAAGTTATTCCAGGTGCTGGAGAAAAGATTCCCCTGCAGCCCAAAGGGATATGCCCAATGGAGGCCATGACCCCATGAGAAGCCTGCCCTGGAGCAGGTTCTTGGCAGGACCTGTGGCTCCATGGATAGAGGAACAGGTTTTCAGGCAGGACTTGCGAACCTGTGGAAGATCTGCACTAAAGCAACCTGTTCCTGAAGGATTGTGCCCCATGGAAGACGAGATCCACACGGGAGCAGCTAATGCAAAACTGCAGCCCCTGGGAAGGAGTCACATTGGAGAAGTTGTTGGATGTCTCCTGTGGGTGAGACTGGAGCAGGGGAAGGGAATGAAGAGGAAGGAGTGGCAAAGACGTGTGCTGAAGTGACTGCAATCCCCATTCCCTGTCCCCTTGTGCTGCTTGGGATGAGGAGGTAGAGAAAATAGGGAATGAAGCTGAATATGGGAAGAAAGGAGGGGTAGAGGGAAAGTCTTTTAAGGTTTGTTTTTGTTACTCATTATCCTATTCTGATTTGATTAGTGAAATTAACTTCCCCAAGTTGAGTCTATTTCGCTTGTGATGGTAACTGTTGGGTGATTTCCCTGCTCTTATCTTGGCTCAGGAGCTTTTTGTTGTCTTTTTCTCCCCCTGACCACCAGAGGAGGGGAAGTGATAGCCTGGCTTGGTGGGCACCTGGTCTCCAGCCAGGGTTAACCCACCACATGGGTAAATCCTATAGATAGGTATCCAACAATAAAAAGGCAGGCCATTGCTCCCTTTGAGAAATCCAACCTGATTTTATTGCTTCTCAGCTGTTTTCTCTTTGACCTGCTTTTCCAGACACAAAAACTTTCCCCTTCCCAAATGCAGCAGGACATGTGGCCTCAGGCTACTCTCCAGAGTAAATTGTTTTTTGAGACAAGACAACACACACCCTCATCATAACCACAACTTGCTTTGAATCACACCAACAGAAATCCTGTTACCATATTTGCCTTGAACAGCAAAGGCTTCTCTGCTCAAGGCAGATCACTAGCAAGGTAGAAGAGCTAAAACAATTCTCAAAATTTCTTGAGAGTCTGTAGTCATAAATTAGCAAAATTTAGAGATTCTTGATCATAGACATGGAAGAGAATTGGCTTCCCTGCAAATGGTCAGAAGCAAAAGGGTTTCTAGCTTTTCTCTGTGAAATGCAGTATCTTAAGGGCTCCCTTCCAGATCTGTAGTACACCAGACCTGCCTTCCAGAACTTCATGCACTACAATACTAAAATGAAATTGAGGGAGAATACTCTTATATCCCTCTTCTCTTCACTATCCTTACTCTACACTTCAATGTCAACCAAAACGAACAATTTCCAGTAGCCAGTTAAAACTGGCTCCTACATCACCCAGCTACAGTTTCTCTTGGTTTACCATCATTATGAAAACAGTGGTGGGTGTGGTAGACAACTACTAAGACTGAAAAGAATCAGCAAACAGAACTGCTATGCAAATTCAGATTGACTGCAACTATTTAGATCAAACTGAGCAGGTACAGTCATGGCACAGCAAACCCTTCTTTCCTTCTGCAGTCTGTTTCAGTGAGTCACAATGCTGACTGCAAGAGCTGCATTTCAATTTTCGGAATTTTTCATACTCCACCAAACTGTATGTAAAATTTATTTCCATCTGTCAAAACCCATTCCACAGTTCCAGTAACCCTTTGCCCATTTCAGAGAAAGAACTTCTAGAATTGTGGGAGTTCTCATTCCTCCTGATTCGTGCTCAATCACGAAGCAAGCAAGAAATTAAGCCTATGTAGAAATAACTGGTATGTTGAAATAGTCAGACAACACAAACACCATCTGTCCCACTGCACTATGTCCTAGGATATCACTATACAGAAATGTGGCAACAAACAACATTGCAAATATAACCTTCAGCTTTCCTGCAATCCTAGGAAATAAAGAGGCAACCAACACATGAAATAATGTAATGACTTAATAAAAACTGCAGGACGACAGTCTCTATTCTTACTGTACATTTGGAAAAACCCCCATGTAACAGGTTATGTGAGTACTCTTCAGCAGTGCATTACTTGTATCACATCTGCATTTGAGTTTTAATTCCTAATGTCCTAAAACAACTTCTAGACCCTGAACTTACTTTTTAAAAAATATTCTTGATGTGATTTAACACTTCTAAGGAAAAATAAAAACTTATCTTGCCAGAAAGACACTATTATAAGATGCAGCAGCTGTTTCCTACTTCAAAGTCACCCCTACAGTGACAGCCTTCTTTTTGCCATATACTGGAGACCTACATGTGTAAACAGAAGCCTAAGCTGTCTTATTGTGTATTTTTCCATCTTTGATTCAGGGCCTTTATCTGAGTTTTTCACTTGGTTGTTCTGTTGATAACATGAGCAAAGAACCACTTTAAACAGTAAATTGCTAAGAAACATACGCAGTGCACAGAAAACACGGTAGAAAGGTATTTCAGTTTGCCTTACCATCCTTCTGGGAAAGTGCTTTCTCAATAAAATCAGCTGCCTCCTCAAAATAGCGACTGAGGTTAAATTCTTGTGTATCGTTAGCTTTAATGCCATGGTATCTGATGCCTGTGCCTTCATAGAACTCTGCATTAGTGTTCACATGCATGAATGATTTCCCCTCTGCTGCATTCAGAACATGGGTTATCCCCAGACGCTGCAGCCTCATAATGTTCTTGGCTATGAACCTGTATGACAAAAAGTGTCAAGAAAATGATTAGAATTTGGTGAATCATCTCAGTATTTATGATGTTCTCAGAAGGTATTGATAACCAAACCCTTTGATTTTTCTGTCAATAGATGCCAAATATACTGTGCCCAGAAGTGAATTAGCTACAGAGTATAAATTCACAAAAATGTTTAGAGCCATGGTCACTACTTGTGCATAAGAGAATGCTACTTGCTTGGCTGACGACTGAGGAGAGCACAAATGAAACTTAATCTGCTAAATCCTACTGTGGCATAAAATTGCAACTTTCTGAACATAAAATTCTGACCAAAGTAGAAAAATACTGGAAATGATAACACAAAGCCCAGGACATTAACTTCTAGAATTAACCTACTGTCAGGTACTGTCAGGTACCAGTGTTGCAGAACTTGGTAAGCAGTACTTTCTACTTTAGCAGACAGTCCAGACAAACTGACATTTTAGGGGGCAATTTTAAGTACTGTGGAACAGCACTGGCTCCTTCTCAGGCCACAGGAAGAAAATAACTGAGTAAATGTTCCTGCATCTTCAAAAGTCTTATCTGAGGACTCCTAAGAGGTGCAGTCTTATGTCCTGTGCTATCCAACACCTTTGAAGTCATGGAAAGATCTGTCAAGGCTATCCAGAGGCCAGCAACACACTGATATAATTCAGTCTTTGAGACTCAGTGTTTTCATCACAAGTACTACAATTTCCAGTGTCTTAGCTGAAATCAATATCTGAAAAGAATCCAGATGAGTGATGTTTGAGATGCTAAAGTGCTTAAGAAAGCATTCAGTACTTTTAGGTCAGCTAAGTCCTTTCCAACTCCTCAGTTTTTCCAATAATTGTAGCAAAACCACCAGCTTCCATCTTTAGGTGGCTAAAAGAGTGACCTACCCTATTAGTGAACAATTGAGCAGGATGCTATGTAATAATCATGCCTTTCCAGCTTGATGATGACAATTAATTAGGTCCAGTAATAATGCCATAAGCTTTGATAAAAGCTCCAGGTTGTACAATGGCAAACAATCCACCTGCTCACTAACACAACCCATCATGCACAAATCTCTACTTGAGCCTTGGAATGCAATCTACAGTAAGAGGAGATAACCATTAAATAGTATGAGGAGACCATTGACTCCTTTTTGCCATAAACCCACTACTTTTCATTCTGAGTCTGATTATTTCCATATGTCAGTCACAATATTTGCCTCACTTTCCTGGGAAGAAAAAAAAAACCCCATACATTTTATCACACTGTGTGGTCTCCTAGTAAAATCTAAACTCCAGTGGTCAACATTAGCAGAATGTGACAGAAGCCTTTAGCTGAAAGATAACTCAGTTCCTGCACACTTTGTGAAAAGAGGTAGCCTAGACAGTCTGTTTTTAAAAGCAGCTTTCAGTATGTGTCTAACTGGATATGGAAAAAGAAATATTTTTGAAAAACTCCCTGCAGCTCAACTCATAAATTGCAAATACAAGAAGTATTAATATTTAGCTGAACTCCAGATAAGCATTTGTGCAGTGTCAATTTGGACAAGTTTCTGTGAGATGGCAATGCATCCAGGGCTTTTGGCTGGATACCTAGATATTCTAAAAATTTAAAATAAATACCCAAATTAGTTGGTTTACAGCTATATGAATCTCTGAGTACATTCACTCACAATTTTGATCTAATTCAAGGCCATGAACATCTTGAGCATTCCTTTCCTCCTGATGACTGCTCACCCCTTAAATTCTAGCGTAAGCAGATGAAGAATTATGCATGACTGAAGCTTCTACATTTTCTGCTGTCTGTGCCAAGCAACTATGGCAATGAACCAAATATTTGTAAGACTTCATTACCCAAACAAATGTTGACAGATTTTCCATCTGGCAGGACATCATCTGTGCCAGTATCAGTGTCTGGGGCAATTCTGCTTTCAACACAAAAATTGTACAGTGCGAGGCCAAACCAAGAAGTGTTAATTTAGTGGTGAGTTCCTATGCTTAGTAGGGTGAGTACATGGTTTAAATAATATTATATAGATCAGCGTAGATCTGATAGTGGTCAGGATCAATAGGAACCCCTATCCTGGAATCATGGTTGAATCTGGCAACAGACTGGCTCCCCTGGAGGCAAACTCATTCCCAGTGAATGATTTTTGCAGATTTTATAGATTATTTTCTTACACAGCTAGAGGTGAGAAAGAGAGTATTTGCATGCCATTTGTTTCTCCCTTTCCAAACAGTCCTTGGATCTCTCTCATCTTTAACATTTCATTCCAGTTGCATCATGTTCAATGTTGAAATGCTATAGCTCCTTCAAATAGCAGAGAGATGCTAACACCAGCTTCATCTGGTTCCTGAAAAAAATCACAGAATCTTGTCCATTCTCAATAGGGAAGAATTAGAGTTCCTCGTCCTGTGAGCAATACTAGAAAGAAGTGTTTCTTTTGAACGGAGATGAATTATTTTACCAGCCACAAAACACAGGTTTTGGAAAACCATTCATAAGCAATTAACGATACCTGAGGCTACAAATTATTAACATATGGAATTATAAGCAAATAAACCAACTCTTTAACAGCAAAAAATGCCAGACTATTTATACATTTTAATTTCCTCTGTTCTGTGCATGCAAAATTGTTTCCTTACCAACACTTCCTGTATAGTCACTAAAAACAATATTAATTTAGGGAGAATGCACTCCATACTCCTTACAACACACCTGCACTTCTAGCACATTCAGAACAAAAAACTGCTTCATGGGTTACCCACATACATTATAGCAGACAGAGAAACTAAGATTGGGCATTCATAACCAGAACATTTTTACCAAATAAAGTTCTGGAGACATGGCTGGAATCGTTACAGGTTTCCAGTCATCTGGGAAAAAAACACAAACAAATTCCCTTAGTCAGTAGGTCAGAAATCTAAGCCTGCTTGCTTTCAGGCAGAACACTGGTTTTCACAAGAATGGTTACTCTGGATAAAACCTTACCACCCTCCAGTGTGCTGACTTCTCCCTCTCAGCCCCATTTTGATGTCACCTGCAACCCTGATAAAAATGAATTCTGTCCAAATCTTCTGGTCAGATTAAGATGTTACACTGAAACACATCTTCCCTTACACAGAAACACAAAATGATGTGCACTTGTGGTCCATCCCAAATTGTTATTTTGTTATTGTTTGAAAAATATATAATTGTGCTAGTCTATCACCTACATAATTCTTGTTTTGGGGATTTTACATTTTTACTCTTGTCTTCGCCAATCTCGTCTATTTGAGAGGTTACAATTGCCTATGGTAATATGGAAACCCATCATTTTCAAAATATTAATCATTATCTCTGTATTTTCCTTAATTTTGACTTCCATGTATTGCCTGGAAGATCGAGTACTTTGGCTCTGCCTGCAACTTGAAGTCACTTGACAGATAAACTGTTATCCTACACTATCATCCAATTTAATCTCATTGGCCTGAAGTCTATGTTGTCATTTTTATCTAAAGATGAGTTACTCTTAAGGAAAGACAGCAAACTATTCTAAAAGATAACCAACAGAAGTTTCTGAATCTCTCTCAGAGGTTTTAATTTTTTCCTGTGAGTTCCTATTCAAATTCTATTGCTTTTGTACCACGTATTGGAATTCCAATCTCCCTCCTCTGGCTACTCTGTGAATTTTTATTGCTATAAAATCTCTGTTGCTTGTTATTGTAAACATGACCCTGTATTGCAGAAAGGTTCCATCCATCCGAGTCAGGGCAAGGATTTGAAGGTCAGATTAAATGACCATGTTGCTCTGTTCTCATCATATTGCCTTGGGCTCCAGCTCCCCTACAGCCCAAGGGAAAGTGCTGCACTCGCCTCCTCTGAGATCCAGCAAGGCCAAAGCTGAGATAAGAGGTGAGGTGAGCACCATCAGATGCACTGCACTGGATCAAGATATCTTCTCATCTGAAACATATTCCAAGCTCTGCACAGACGCTAGAGAGGAACAAGACAGGCTGATGAACTGCAAATGCACACCCCAAAGCAAGCTATGGCTTATTTGCACACAGTAGTAAAATCTTTATTGATGCCTTGCACACTGTTGGATCCACACATGCATAATGCCTGGGAAACTGAATGCAAAGGATGTTCACTTTCCCAGCAGTTCATCGGAGAAGTCAAGTCAGAAAACCAGGTTGCTCTTCAGCCTTATCTTTACACAACAAGAGCACAAAAGCAGGCCATGAAGTTTGAAATGATGTGAAAACAGATTCAAATTCTTTCAGAATGACTAATATAGCAAATGCTACTTACAACGCAGTATATATCACAACTCCACTTGAAACAAAAAATCCTCTTAAGAATTGATATCTCTAGTTTGAGAATATCAAAGCTCCCCATGCAGTGACTGAGTCTTAATGGACATTCATCTATTCAACTAGACCTCAGGATTATCTTAACTCTCTGTGCATGCTTCAAAGATATTACTGCCTCCTAAGTCTTGACAAATTGAGTAGATTGTCTGTTTCCACTGTGAAACAGTTTTTTCAGCCTACAAAGTTATTTCTTACCTCTAGCTGCTCTGCACAATTTTTCAGGATTCTTTTAAAAACACTGACAGAAGAACTGCACATTGTCTGTTTGTCCAACTGGCAGTTCAACTGTTCTTACGTTACGAACTGCAGTGGTGCTTCAGATATTTTTTGTTTGTCAGTTATTACATAAAAAGTCCTTCTCAGTGGTAAAGCTTTCCACTGGACAGACGTTTTCCATTATACCTGCATTCTCAGTTCCTAGACACCCTTGCATCTGGACATATTAAAGCCCATACGCTATAATTAATATATATTACTAAACAATGAAAACTACTCTGTAGTAGCCAACTACCTTCAAAGTTATTTTTTAATTTACTGCGCTAATCACCTTGCAAGCTATGACTTCATTTCTTCCAGGTAACTGCTACAAATAGGAAGGAGATGGGGGCTGTCAGACACCAGATTGGCTCCTGAGATGATGCTTTTGGTCCCACCTCCAAACGTGTATGTCCTGCATCAGCTGGCAGTGACGAACATAATTGGCTTTGGCTTAGGAGAAAGTTAATGAAAACCTACGGTCTTGACTTATATTTCTTTAGAACGTACAAGCTTAAAATAAGAACAGGGACCCAGTATACTACATACGTATAAAAAAAATTCCCCAATTTCACTGGGAAAAAGTGTACAAAGATGGACAAAAAAGGGGAAAGAGAATCAGCAGGATCGGACAGGACTGGCACAGATAACTGAAATCACGATGTGGTGCAAAGAATAAACCCCGCAGAGATCCGGCAGGTCCCACCCCGCAGGTCGCCTGCCCCGGCTCGAACCGCCCTGCAGGCGCTGCCCGGTACCGCCCCACGGCCCGCATGGCCCGGCCGGGCCCGGCCCGCCCTCGGCCCGCGGGACCCCGCGCGGCCCCTGCGCCCCCGCGGCGGCCTCGCCTCCGACGCGCCGCCCGGCTGGGCCCCGGCCCGGCGCACTCACGCGTTCCCCACGTGGATGCGCGGCACCACCTCGTTGCTGTGCGCGCTGGGGAGGCTGTAGCAGCCGCTGCCATTAGCTAGGAGGTCGTTCAGCTCCTCCACCGAGATCCGGTAGTCGCCCATGGCCGAGCCTCCGCCGCCAGCCACAGGCCCCTCGGCGCTGCGGCTCCAGCCCGGCCCGCTCCCGCCCCGCCCGGCCACGGCCGCCGCCTGATGGGCGGGGCCGCGTCAGCCGCGGGGCCGGGCCGGGCCGGGCCGCGAGGAGCGCGCGGGGCCGTGAGGGCGCAGCGCTGGCGGCCGCTGCCAACCACCGGGGCCGGGGCCGGGGCCGGGCAGCGCGGGGCATGGAGCCCGCGGGCCTCACCCTGAAGCTGCTGCTGGTCGGAGACAGCGGTGTGGGCAAGTCCAGGTGCTGCCGCGGGCCGCGGGCGGGCGGTGCCGGGCTAAGCGGCGCCAGGCTGAGCCCGCTGTTTCTTTCCCCACAGCCTCCTGCAGAGGTTCACGGACGGCACGTTTGATCCGTCTCTGAAACACACCGTGGGTGAGTCTGGGACCCGCCCGCAGCCGGGGTTGGTCTCGTTGGGGTCCCATTGGCGAGAGGAAGCGCTGGGGAGCAGGGATTATGCAAGGCTGCGAGTGCGAGCATTCGACAGTTCCTTCTGACCAGCTTCCCCTTTCTGACGTCTTAGGTGTTGATTTTAAAGAGAAGAAAATGGTGGTGGAGGGCCGTGTGGTACAGCTTGCCATATGGGTAGGTCTTGTTCCGGACAGATGGGCATAGGTTGGTTGTCGAGAGATGTACAAGCTTCAAGAGCATCTTTTTGGGATTTTTCTTCCTCCTCCTCCTCCTCCTCCTCCTCCTCCTCCTCCTCCTCCTCGTCTCTCTTTGCTACAGTCTTCTGCATGTTGAGATTGTATACTTAGGCTGCAGTGCATGTGGGATGAGTGTCGGTCATGATCGTACAGTAGTTGCAGAACGAAAACACTAAAGGCTTCCTTATCAAGGTTTGGGTCTTCCTTCAGTTCTAGTAGAGACTTTGACTGCTCCTTCCTGCAGTTTCTCAAGGGCTCTGTGAAGTGTTAAAACTTCGGAAGATGCTGGCATGCGAGAAAGGCAGGCGTTCCGTGCCAGTGTGAGTCAGAGGCACAGAAATCGAGTAAACCGCAGGAAGGAGATAATCTGACTGATGAGCTGGATGATTTCCTGTCAGAAAATCATTCCTTTCAGAGTGGATGTGTAGCAGCTCTGTGTGTATACTACACCAGAGTCAGTCCAGATGCTTTATTTCGGTTAAAATCATGCAAAAACCCCCAAAACTTGAACTATTTAAAGGTCGATTCAGATTTACTGGGAAACTTGAGCATTTGTCCTGAACTTCCTGATGCTGTATTTTCAGCATCTGCAAACTGTGAAATCAGATTGCAGCTGGGTGATCAGGATTATTTATAATATAAAACAAACATTTTATTCTTCTACGTGGAGTGAAAGAGCCTTAGGAAGGAAAGATTTAATGTGTATGGTCATAGGTATTTGAGAAAGAAAACGCCATTACTAATTAACTAATTGGGACTGTTGGAAAGAGAGCACAAACATACTTTGGGCTGGTATTAACGAAAGTAATATAAGTGCCAAAACTTGAATTATTTTTTTGTTTCCACTCACATGTTGTGTACAGAATGCAAAGCAAGAGTGGTGAAGGCACACTTGTTCTAGCCAGTGAGCATATGTATTGGCTGTATTCTGAATATGCTGCACAAAAAGCAGAAGCTTTTCTGAGAGTAAGAACGGCATTTTTTCCCTAATCACACAGGGGCGTGTCTCTTTGCTGTGAAATTAAAAGTAAGGCCAGAACCTGCACAACTTTTATAGCTGGAAGACACACTTTTGCAGCAGTCTGCAACACCATCAGGAGAAACTGCTAACTGTGGGGCAGACATGATGACACACCAGTCCAGTTGTACAATTTTAAATAAAAACTTTAATGCATAAACAGTGCCTCAAAGTCAAAAAGGAGCTTCCTTTAGTGTCCATGTGTCCGTAGATGCCTAAAGTACAATTTCCATAGTAACAATGAATCGAATTCAGTAAATATATTGCCAATTTTAGTTTCTTTTTTTTAAACAAAGAATAAATAAATTACAATATAGTTGTTAGTCTATCAATTGTAAAATGTACATAAAAGGAAATAAAATATTTTTGACAAATTATATTTGTGTGATTTGTTTTTTGAATTTCATATTGTACTTAGTACTTTGCTTATTCCCACTTATTCATGAGGATAAGTGTGACATACTGCAGTAATAATTGAATGAAACTACTGATTTTAAATTTCTGATCTACTTAGGTTTGTAGCAGTCTTGAAGTAGTTCTTTCTAACTAGATTCTTCTTCCTTGTGGTGGGAGGAGCAAAGGGAGATGTTTGGAACCGCTGCGTTTCTGTTCCTGCAGTGTCTCTCACTGGAAAATCAGTTATTCCTCACCTCATTCAGTTCAGCTGGTTTTAAACGTAGTGGTTTAAAAATGTGGCTGCTTGTCTTTTATGTATCTCTCTAGAGTCCCTTTTACTTTCTTGTTGTCTCACTCGTGTTACAGGTGTCTGCTTAATGCTTTCCCTTTCAATCAAGTCTTCTCCATGCTTTTCAACCACTCCTTAACCATTTTCAGTTGCTCCTGCTGCTGTTTTCTGGCTGTTTTCCTCATTCTTGTATCTTAATGTTTCATGTATCGTTACTGGTCAGGAAAATTTTAAATTTACTCCTCTTGTTTAGTTTAAAATACCTTTTTTGTTCTGAATGTATTTGATGTTGTGTGTTTGGGGTTTTTTTGCCCTCCCTCTCCAGGACACAGCAGGACAGGAGCGCTTTAGAGCAGTGACTCACAGTTACTACCGAGGAGCTCAAGGAGTTGTTTTAGGTACGAAGTAAATGAAAGAAAAGCATGATTACAAAAGTTGTGGTCTTTATTGCTCCTAAATGTCCTTGCAAAAGGAGGTTGTCCGAGAAAATCAGAGGAATAATTATGGTTTATACAACATTAGTGCTCATTAGCTCAAACACTGAATGTGCAAAACCATGACAGGAAGTACTGCTGCTTCAAAATATTTTAAATTAAAAAGACAGAGATGTCATGCTGCAAGCTGTCGAGTGGATGAATTATTAGCTTTGTATTTATTACTTTGATGATTTTCTGGTAATAAGGCAAATCAGGGTTTGTGTTGTGTTCTTTTCCCCATGATGTTTTTACTTCCTCCTCCCCCGCCTCCCCCCCCACCCCCCGGAAACTATTGATGTGATTATTGTGATTGTGGTAAGACTTGAGGTTTCTACATGGGTAATGGATGGCTAGGCCCTTTCTATGTGACAACAGCAATTAGAAAACAAAGGGATTCTTAATTTCAGGGTTTTTGAAGGCTAACCTTAACTTTACCATACAAAATATTCTTTCGGACTATGATTTTTAAACCTTAGGGATTTATGTGAATGCAGTTATTAAGTGCATATTACTGCTTATTACCAGTGCCCAAAAGAAGCTTTTTACTCAGTCCATGTTTTTAGCAGCAGTGTGTGCATGTAGTTAAATTAAATTACATGTACATTAAATTAGGTGACAAAATACCAATGTTAATACATTCTGTGTGGCCCAATTGAGAACAACCAACAGGTAGAATATTTCTGTTGGTAAGTCTGATTTCCACTTGCAGAGGTGCTTGTGTTCTGTAATCTTGAAGTGACTTTGGGTTAGCACAGCCCAGTGTGTTCCAGCTCTGAGAAGAGTATATGGTTGATGCCTCTTCCTGTAATTCCCTAGTACTGTTTATTTTTTCTGGGCAGTAGTTCAGGAAGTATGGACTAAGTTCTGCCACAATGAAGTAAACGTTGTTCAAGACCCTACAGCTGTTAAGCTCCTTTTCCTCTGTTACCAGTGTACGATGTTACAAGAAAAGGCACTTTCACAGGACTAGAAAGCTGGCTGAATGAGCTGGAAATGCACACCACCAACAACACTGTGAAGATGTTGGTTGGCAATAAAACCGATAAGGTCAGTTTGGGAATGCATCCTTTTACATTCTTCCCCAAATTGCTTACTCATCACAGACTATAGATGTGAGATATGTGCTGTAAGTAACACATCTGCTGTGAGAGGAGGTAATATAATCTGTAACTGAGTTGGGAAGGCTCCACTTACGACATCATTTTAGAAGCAGATATTGTTAAAGATTTTAATGGAARCTTTCCCGGAGAGATGCAATTGATGGTATTTCCTTAAGATGGTGCAAGGGTGTGCCCAAAAATTGCTGTCTGACACTGAAGTTAACTGCAGCACAGCAGCACAACTGCTGCTTTCTTTTTGACCAGACTGTGTTTTGACAGGTGGTGGGGAAGGGGATTTCAGCTCTTTAGATGGCTACAGGGTGTGCATCTATGTGGCTGTGAGGTGCACTGGTTGCCGTTTATTTCTGGGGTGTTTTGACATATTTAGATGCCTATTGCATAGTGAGGTGCTTTGCTCTTGCCTTGCTACAAGAGGCTTTCAGTGTGGCTCTCCTGAAGTAGGTTCTCCTCTGCCCCCTTCCAAGTCTGCCCAGTTTCAGAACCTTTGATAGGCCTTTTTGACTGCTTGGCTACTATGCCTTTCTGGCACATATCTGGCTTCTAGTTGATTCAGAACATAGCAACATGTTCATTTCCTGCTGCTTTGGCACATGGTGTGATTCTTGGGGCTGTCTTGTGCAGGGCCAGGAGTTGGACTTGGATGATCCTAGTGGGTCCTTTCCAGCTCAGGAGATTCTGTGATTCTGTGGTTTGATGTTGCTGCTGTTCAGTTTGACCTGCTGCCAGCCAGCCTAGCTGTAAGCTGTCAAGTGGGAAAATCTAGTTGATAATACATATTACAGACATTTTTTCCTTTCAACAAAACCTCATTTCTGCAGTGGTGCTTTTCTGGGTATTTCCTAAAGGTCGCAAATGTAGCTTATTTTAGTCATGTTCTGCATTTGTCTCTGCAGCCTGATCGTGAAGTAGCAAGAAAAGAAGGACTCCAGTTTGCTAGGAAACACTCACTGCTTTTTATAGGTATGCACCTCTGTGACAAAAWCTTCTGTATTCATATGTTTATTTTGGTATTGCTAAGCATGAGTGTACAATTGTATTTCACATTGATGGGTTGGTTTTTTTTTAATATTAATATAGGTTCCTTTTGCTGCAATTCATGTGTGGATGTAGGTTTCAACATTTTGCAGAGATGCCCTGCATTGACTGCAACTAGAAGCACTTTTCTCTGAAACAGACTTACTGCATGTACTGTACAGGCATGAATTTTATATTCTCTTGAAACTAGCAGGATTTTTTAATTCAGAGCCCAGAAGATTGAAATTTTTCTCCTTAGTGATGTCAGCAAGGACTTTGGCTAATCTTTAATTTCCAGGTTTCTGTTGCAACTACATAAAAGACAATACTGTTAGAGTGACAATAAAATGTACAACGTGAATATATAAAGATGGAGAACAAACTGAGTTTCTAAAGAGAAAGCTTCTTGAAAAGATTTCTAGGAGAAGCTGAAACATACATAGGGGAAAACATGTAATTCCCTCTGTGTTGTTACTTAGCTTCGTTATGGAATTTTTTAGATTTACTGTCACAACCTGAGAACAATTTCTGTTTCTCCATTAGGGAGAAAATGGGGAACTGTGGATTTTTTTTAGGTGGAAAAATGTGATGCTTCAGACTGGGATGCATTTCTGTTTACCCTATTCAACTTAAGTCTACCTTTAAGAGAGAGTGGAGAGAAAGTTCACTCATTAAAAAAATCACATCTCTCTGGCCTGAAAATAAATTTTTACAAAGTGGAATATATTCCCTGCAAATAAGATAATTTCTTTTTCCCCTCCACCAGAGACCAGTGCCAAGACAGAGGATGGAGTGCAACATGCCTTTGAGGAGCTAGTCATAAAGGTCCTGCAGACACCAGATCTTTGGGGTGAAAGCCCAGACAAGCAGAGAGTCCAGCTAATGGAATTTTCAGCAAAGCAGGATAAAAGCTTCTGTAGTTCATACTGTTCACTTACTTAAATGTATAGGTGGCTGTTCTGCCTGACTGGAGGGGACTTTAAAAAAAAGGGGGGGAGGAATGGGATTCCAAGCACTAGTCTGTGCCATGTTTGATATGCCACCAGTTGTGCAGATCCAAGACACCAACTCGTTAGCAAAATACATTTTTATTCATTAACAAAATACAATTTCTCCTTCCCTTATGCACAACTGCTGATATTTTTCTCATGACTCTCCGATTTTTCACTATTAAATCATAGTGCTGCTTAGAGTATTGTGCTCTTGCTGTATGACATTCAACATGGACTTTTTCTGGAATTCTTGCCTTAGCATAAATAAGTTGTATTTAATTTTGGAATACTATTGAAAAGCTTCTCTTCCCTGGGATGGCATGGGAGTCTTTTAGGCACCCAAGTTTCCTTAACGTAGTTAACAGTGAGGAGTTACCCTGAGCAGTGGATGTAGTTTCCCGATTTTGGATGGTTTTAAAAAGTCAAAATTGCTACATGTCCCCACATAGTAAGCTGACTTACTGGTTAATTTTAGGGTTGTCATGAAGAGATGCATCTTTCAACATTTGGCACAAAAATCCCCCACTTCTTGTGCAGTACACTGTAGGTGACCCTATGCTGCTCTTACATACTTTGCACTGAGGCTCGGTGGTGAAATGCAGTCATCATTTTGGGCTGGCTTGCTCTGGGTCCATTTTGCAGCCACTGTGGTTCTCTGCAAACCCACACTCTCGTCCCCTTTCAGCAACTGCAGCAATAAAACTGAATGTAATAGAAAACGTGCTGCTTATGGAAGACTTTCCACTAGGGTGAGTCTGTCTGTCATCAGTTCCATTATGAAGTTATATTTTTACCTTTTATACCTTTAATGGCAATATTGTATTTTGGTATCTTACATTAAACTCACTGAAAACTGAAGGCGTGTGTGTATGTAACTCGTGCCTCACTTCTCTTCATGCATGTTTCTACTATTAGACTATGTCAGATCATAAAACATACAGCTTTGTTTACTGCTAGTCATTCAAAATATTGTAAGATACTAAGATAGCAACCTTGCTTTAAATAAATTCTGACCTTTAGTTTTCTTTAAATCTGTATCTTCTAAACATGTTTATGTCTTGCAGGCTATAAAAACCTGTTTGTAACCTGAAATACAGATCTAGGGTGAGATCAATCTGCCCATTTAATATTTTCATAAAATGACTTAGTTTGAAATGCTGTCACTGAAAGTTTTTAAAATATTACACTCAGTTTTTCATAGGATCAAGATACATCTGTCACAAAATTCACCTGGCAATGTGCCTCTCTTCTCTAAGAAGCCAAGTTACTTTTGGTGGCCGTGCTGGAACATGAGTGCAGAGCTGACACTGCACATGAAGGAGTCCTTGTGCATTTGCTGAGGCCACCAGTCTGGCAGCACTGACAAGCTGGTGCAGAGATCTGACTGGGAAAAGTGCTTGTTTTTGTAGCAGTGGGAACAGAACCTCAATGCCTGTGGGCAGGACCATCCATGAAAGCTGCCATTTGGAGAAGATGGACAGGGGTGACTGTTCTACACAACTTTTTGGGCTAAGACAAAATGTAGATTCAGTGACACTGGTATGTAAGAAATGTGCTTTTAATATGCAGCTTTTAGTTCTGCTAAATGTCATGGAACAAGAATAACATCGTACTGTTAAGATGCAAGGAACAAGACTGGTACACCAAAAGGTCTTGTTTAAAGGGCACAATACACAGGAAATATCAGACCTCAGCAGGCAAGTGCAAACAGGAACTAGTTACAGCTAACATGCACCTGTACAATACTCTCCCCTCACACCCCCCTATTAGAAAGCACAGGTATTTCCAGAATCATCTCTGCACTGTCTTATTAAGACCCACTTAAAAATACTGTATATTCAAGTCTCCTCAAATATATACAAGGTTGTCCTCTAACAGTTAAGATTTCTTCTTCAGGCCAGTTAGATGCTCTGGAAACCTTTACCAGATTTGGAACAAAAGTAGTCATAAATGCTGAAAGGATGATGATTTTGACCTGTAGCTCAGCTATTTATTACTTCAGCCTCCTCTTTTTAGTGCCCTTTTTGGAGCTGTTACATTGGGGTCAAGGCTGTATCCCATCAGGTAGCATTAGGCAAAGATGTTTTGCAGAAAATAAGCTGCTTAAATGTCCTATTTTAGAACCATATGCAGTTGCTTTCATGTATACTATAATAATCTATGTTTTATGAGCTGGCTAGTCAGACAGGTACACTCTCAGGCTGTTTAGTATTTGTCCTCTGTCAGTAGGAAGAGACTGGGAAAGGGGGCATAAGCTATGGAAGAGCAGACTAATACCTGTGCAAGACAACTTGGAGTACTGGAAAATGTGATGGACATAAAAAAACCCCTACAGCTGGCCCAGTTTTAGTGCCTAATTGGAAAGGATTTGCAATTAATGCTTCTGAATGAAGGGAAGTGTGTTCTGCTGGCTGAACAGCCACTTGAACTTCTGAGTAACTGTCACGGTGTAACCACTCTCCAAAGAACACTTCCCACCCAGCTGAAGTAGCTTGTTCCCAAAGGGTGCTTTATTCTGAGGTTTTAACTCCAGCCACGAAATTTGTGGCTATAATTGTGGCCAAAGGACAAAACTTCCATCTTGTCAGTGTCTCAGCACTAAAATGCTTTGGAAATGTGGGACCCTCTGTGAAACTTCACTGTACAAAATGCACTATTTACAGTCTAAAGATCAGTAAAAGATTGGACTGGCTTATTTAGTCTGAGTATTCACTTCTAAATGACAGCTGCTATTCAAAATTTTGACTCAGAAAGGCAGTGTCAGCTTCTGACTTGGTTTAGTTTTTCCTCATACAGTCTTTATGTATTGCCTTCTAGATAAGACCAGCAGTTTTGAAGCAAATTCTACATATTTCCATTTTCTAATTCACATATTTACAAGACATTTTTATACAATCTTTCCCTTAAACATGGTAACAAGCTATGACCTAACCCAGTTGACTGGCACCCAAAATGAATCCTTGTTTAGTTTCTCTAACACAGTTTTCAGCTGATTATATGCACTCTGGAGATCTTCTTTGACCAGTACAGTGTCAATTAAATGGCCATACTGCTCTTCAATGAATGCTGCTGAATTAATAATTTCCTGCTGTTCTTCATCCTGCTGATCAACACAAGATGTTGGTATGAAATTTACAGCATGTCTTTCTAATTAGCATTTCAAAGTATATTAGCACAATGAGTCATTACTTTGAGAAAGAACACGAAACAAAAGCTGCTACCATTAGGAAAAGGTATTGAAGATATTAGACATGAGATCAAGGAGCAGTGTGCTACTGGTAGCTGTTCTGAAAAATGCAAGAGGCATTTGCTTGGGAAGGGGGAAAAATATGTTACAGGAAGGACATAAAATGGTGACACTGCATTTTATGGAGTTAAGACATGGAAATCACACTCCTCAAAAACTGAAAAGGAATGTTGGATTCACTGTCCCAAGTTCAGCAATTTTGAGGGCTTACACAAAAACTCACCAACTGAACTAAGTTCTGTAACATAAATTCCAGTTCAGGTTCCCCAGAGTAATGACATTATGCACTCTATTTCTGATTTACACATCACCAATTTGCAGTTGATCTAGGTTTGATCCTCATAAGACATCCACACGCTGTGTTTTGTGTGTACACCATTAAAAGACTGGGTGACAGCAGTGTGGTATCAGAAATAGCTGGCTACCATCACCATTTGATGGGACTGCTCAGCAGGAATGTAAAATAATTACTGGTTTATCTGAGTTCAGTAGTAACTTCCCCTGCTGCAGCCTTGATGATGTACACAGATCCATATGGAAGAGTAGCGCTTGGCTTCATGTTACTTTAAAACTTGAGTATATAAGGAGTCAAAAATCCCATTCTGAAGTTCCAGCTGGAAGGCCATATGTGCCCAGGACCTACTTAGTGCCCCACTTTTAAGTTTGTTGTCATGGAAGAGGAGCTCTTTCATGTCATAGAAGTACTAGCCCAAATACTCCTGTCATATCTAAGAAGAAGAGATTACAAATTAGAATACTTACGAGGGGGGTTGAGACTTCTTCTGACATGGGAGATTTTAAGACATGTTTTTTCTTTTCTGAAATGAGAGGCTTCACAAAGATAACATAAGGCTTAAACTCAGGAGTCCTCAAGTGCTTTACTGCCTGTGAACAGATGTTTTTTGTTATCAGATTTCTTTTTGTTACATGCAATGATATACTCAAAGTGGTTTCAGTAATTTTGCTAGTACACACTGACACACTGTGGTGTGAAGTCCTGTATCCTATACATCTGACCACAGTATAATCTCTTGCTCTTCAAGCCACAGGTTCATGTCAGTGTCCTGGATAGCACACGAGTACACAGTGCACGCCCTTAACGGCACACCTGCCTTGCCATGCACTGCGATTCCAAGGAGCAAGAACATGGCAAAAATCACTGAGCAAAGTATAAAAAAACCTGACTTCATGGGCAAGTTACGCTTTGCTTCGCTTAAGCAGCCAAACGCTGCAAATTTTAAATTTGGAATTCATCTGAGGTAGTACCACGAGTCTTTTCCTAGCCCAGTTATAAAATCTGAATCAAAATTTCAAGTATTAACTCACAGGATGGAGGTATCGAGGGCAGGTCTACTGGCACTGCTTACAACGCTACTGTCCTGGGGTGATTCATAATGTTACTGTATTCCATATCTATCTGCACCCCAAAATTGTTACTGTATCCATAAGGCCCTACAAATGAGAACCTTGTGTGGGGGGGGGGGGGTGCTATTGCTGGTGTTTTTAAAATCAGCAATCCCAGGCAGCTTCCGGGTTTTTGCCCCAGGGTATTTGCTTTGCAGGCTGCTTGGTCTTTGCTCAGGCAAAGGTTTTTTCTTCTGTTTTTGGGTTCTCTTTCTTTTTTTGGTGGGTTCTTTTGGTTTTTTTTCCTTTCATCTCAGAGACACTGCAGATTGGAGCTGCCTTGGGGTGAACTCCGCAGCTGCCTGTGCACAGCCGGAGGCGTTGTGCTGACAGCAGCAGAGCAACCCTGGCTCTGCCTGAGCCAAGAAGAGAAAACCCCGAGCGGCTCCAGCCCAGCTGCTTTGGCTGCCCAGCCCACTCTGCTGTGCCCTGCCCTGGCGAGGGCGCTGGCCTTGGGACAAGCAGGCAGGTCATCTGCTGCTGGAACTGCTCCTGCCTTCCCGAGAGACATCTGATGCCATCTTGTCCCTTTGTCTTACAAGCCCGAGGCTGTCCCTGCCAGGCACATATTGAGAAAGGTATTTCCAGCACTTCGGGCCTCTCTTTGTTCCCATGGGGATGAGGGCATGAGTCTTTAGCAGTTCGATACCTAGCAGTTATTTTTTTGCCTCTTGCCCGCTGGCATTCTTTTTGTTAGTAAAGTTATTTCTTCACTTATATCTACTCTTATCTCGTTCCTTATTGGTGGGAAGGGATTGGTTGGAATCAAGGGGAAGGTTACTCATTTCAGAGTGCCCACCTCTTTGAGCTGTCTCAAACCAAGACAGCTGGTAACATGCTTCAGAGGCAACAGGAACTAGAATGACAAAACCAACTATATTCTAAGAATTCTCTCTAAGACTTGAGCAGGCTGGGACAGTGATGCACATTATTCCTACAGCAAGGGAAAAGTCCCACAGTGAGAACTACTAAAGTGACATCTAGGCTGTATCAACTACATCTAGGACATCAACTACATGCTAGACATCTAGGAACTGTAACCACCGTACTGCTTTCCCAAGAGCCCTATCCTGCTTAGCTAGGGGTCAGCCCACCTGCCAGGAAACAAATTGTGAGCATCATTGTTCTTTGCAGAGCAAGTAGCCACAACATCCATTATTTAGGCTGGCAGCATATTAAACAATATTTGCATTCTTTAAAACAAGCTGCAGGACTTACTTCAGGTACCACATCCACCAAACAAACCTTCTTTTTGGCCATCACAGACCGGATTGCCTCCAGACTTGTACCGTACAAATTTTCTTTGTATTCTCCATGTTCCACAAATCTAAGAAGTCAAAACATTTTTAAATACCATCTACAAAGAATATTAAGAATATTTAACTTAGAACATTTGACAGCTGTTTCCTGAAGTCACAGTAGTCAGGGAGAAGAAAGGCAGGAAATCAGGGGTGGGTGGGTTAAGGATTTAATTTTTTCCACTTTTTTTTTCCTTCCTTGCTTAGTAGCAATTCTTCATATACCACTAATGGCTAATCAGCACTACTGACAAAAAGGGGAAGAAAAAAGGATGTTTATCACAAAAAATAGCACAAAGCTGGCAGGGAAATGGACTGCAATTCTTCCATCTTTTGGTAGACTAGTATAAATCTGTACTTTGAGGAAACATGCTCAACCTCACAGGAAGCCCCTTATAGCCACAGATTCACTCTACCACACACTTTCAAGCAGACTTGTGAATATAACTTTTTACCCATCATATTAAATACAGAGTAAATAGGCTCAACTAAATATCTGTAACTTTCACCAGATTCAATTCTGACCAATCACAATACTTATGATATGCAGGTTTATATTCTAACTTAGGATCCTCCTACTCGTGTTATTGCTAAATTGTTTCTAGCTAAATTTTTGAGTTTACTCTAACAGTCCAGACTGAACAAAGAGCTTTTTCCTTAGAAAGCTGAATGCTTCTAGTACAGCTAGTCCAACCTGACACCTGATTTTGGTATACATATGAGGTAAGATTTAACAAGCAATATTTTAAAATAGTCAGTTATACCAGTATTTTAAAATTAACTCACTTGTTTTGCTGCACATCTGTCTCAAACGATTGCTTAGAGACAAAATTGTATTCCACTCCCTCTTTCTCATGACTTTTCTTTGACCTTGTTGTATCTAGAAGAGAATGGAAGCAAGACATGGGAGACATATCAGCCTTTGCAAACATTTTCTCTGTTTAGTTCCAGTCACATTTTCATGACCTCAAACAAGAGTCACACAGTTGCAAATTCAAATGAACAAAATATAAATCAAACCATATAATTCTGTTTTAAACTCAGTCTCAAAAACTGTATGACCAAAAATGAAAGTGTTTTCCTCTCAAGAGTGCTGTAACTAACAAAAAAATTAGGAGGCATACTTCTTACACCTGGTACATGCAGCAGAGTATATCCTACAGAAAACAGTGTAACTTAACTGTTTGGAATACTGGACTCTCATTTTCTTTGAAAGCTCAAAAATAAAACCAGGAAATTATATAAAGCCCTATTGTGTTGCCTTTGAATTTATGGTAAGAATATTGCTGGCTGTTTTCCCAAGCTACGGTGAAGTTTTTATAATTACAGGAGTCCCTTACTTTTGGTGTAATTTCCTTTCATAATTGTTATTACTGTAGGAGAAGCTTTGATGTTCATTCTACAAATCTATGCCTGACCATAAAAGTAATGTCTGCTATTTTTTTTGTGTACATGTTTAAATTCAAGTGGGAATTACCCATGTGAGTTCTTCTGCTAACTTACTGAAGTCTGCCTGAAACTTTTTTTTTAATGTCTTAAGTAACATATAATCAGTGCCCTCAATGTTAATTTTTTTGATTCAAAAAGTAGCTTATAGGAGAATACAAATATCAATGGATTTTTTTTTTGTGTGTCTGACAATTTCTTTTTTTTAGAAAATAATCCAGTAAAAGAAATTCAGTGTAGCCACAAAGCCATGCAAGAATCACTAATTTCTCTATTGCTCTGACTCACTTGTTTGAACAGCCTAGATGTACTAATCAGCAATTTAAAATCTTGCCCAAACTTTGACTTGTTTTATTGCTGTCTTTTTTTTTTTTTAACTGCAGCTGTAATGCTATTCTCAAGAAAAATCACCCTCTTTTAAACACACAATGTTTTGGCTGACTCTTGAGATACCAGTTTATCACACCATCTCTCTTTGCGAGTCACACTCCATTTCTTCTTCCTGTATGAAGTTTTTTGTTCTTTTAGCAGACATTGAGAAAATGCAATCTGCCCATTTGGGAAAACACAATTAAAAAAACCCCACAGAGCTGACATAATTCCAAAATGCAGATGTGCCAAGTTACATAATGATTTTATTCATCTATTAAGAGCAAACATAGTATATTACAATGAGAAAAATAATTTGAAGTATTTCAGAAATATGCATATAATCAATAGAACACAAATTATGTATTACACACTGATGAATGCATCAGTGCAGCTGGCACTACATTCATTAGACAGCATTTATGGAATAAAGAGGCAAAACACACAAGTCAGTAAATCTTACTCACGTGGAACTGCAACACCATACTCCTGTGGGTTCTCTGACACAACCTTCTGCTTGAGCTCACTTAACTTGGCCCCCAAACAACCTAATAAAATAAAACTGACTGAGAGATTTCTGTGTGAAATGAAAGGCTGCAGAAAACAAATATATCAGTTTCACACAAATAATATGATTCAGGAGTGTGCTGGAAGAAAGCTGCTCATGAGAGACCTCATGACCTGCTCTGTCATATTCTGCTTTGAAGAACATCAGGAACAAACTGAATTCCTTGAACAACCAGTGGACAAATATCTGGCAGACACTAAGTCAGAAAATCTGTAATCTTGGCAGTCAGTCCTATGAGATACCCTTGAATGCATGGGAAAACTGGCTTAGCACAAGGCTGATAAACCTACTGAATTAAAATTGCATGCAAAATCTCGTTAGATAATTCTAACATCTACCTCTTCATCAATTGTTCTGACAGCCTAAGTGAACGTTTGAGTAACAACCAAAGGAAAGTGGATCAGAAAAATGAGAAATAATCCTGCATCATTATTTTTAGAAGGATTTGGCGAGTGTGATTACTTTTTGGTTTTTTGTTTGTTTGTTTTCTAATGTAATTTAAAATAAAAGAGCGAGTTCTGACAATACCAAGAAAAACCTTTTAAAAAACCCACCAGAACCACAAAAAAACCCCAAACCAAACATCTAAAGAAAGCCTCTTGAAGTGCAGGTGATAGGAGAAGAGGAAGAAAGTGCATCTTACCAATCAAAACCACCAGCCTCTGCTGTTCCCCAGGCTGCTGCTGATACTTTGTGACTTCTTCGTAGGTCAGGAACTCTGCTGCGTCTGCCTGCTCTGCTTGCTTGCCCTCATTCCCATTGTTCTCCTTCTCTTTACGACTCAATCTGAAGCTCCTGCGTAAACCAGCTGAGCAGGAAAACAAGAGATAATGTTGACACGTCTCCACTTATCCAGATTTTCAAGCTTTTTCAGCTACAAGTTATTGTCTTCAAATATGAGTTATTCCCACAAGTTTGGTTTATAATCAAATCAGTGCATATATGCTAATATTACAGAAGAAATGTTTGCATCTAATCTAGAAAACCAAGCACCCAATCTATAATAAAAATCCCCTCGTATTACCTTGAGCTGCCATGTATTGGTTATGCCAAAGTCCAATTATGCCTCTTCACAGAGATGATCTAGTTTATGAATGTATGGGAAATTAATAGAAATAGTCCAGTTTTAATTTTCTAATGTGGAGGTGGTTTTTTTGGGTGGTTTTATTTGGTGGGGGTTTTTGTTTTCATTTTGGTTTTGGGGTTTTTTTTTGGGGGTAGGTGTTTCAGGGAAGAGGCAAGGGGTTTTGGTTACTCACCTATGTACTGTCCATTGAAATATCCTTCACAGTCACAGTCTTCTGTAAATTAAAAAGCAAGGAAGTGGGGGGTAGGGCACAGGGGAAAGAAGAGTGAGAGGGAGGAGGGAGATATCTTAAACAATGTGTGTGATACAGGTCTGGTTCATTGGCAAGGAAATAAATTTTATATCCTGCATTGTGTGCACAAACTTTTTTCACATAAGTATTACTGAAATAAAAAAAATACTTGCCTTGGCTAATGGTTTATATTTGAAAAAAAAATCCTTGACTTTGATATTGAACTAGAGAATTTTACATCTTGGTATTTACAGTTATCAGAGTTTATACTTTTCAGCATTCATGACATTTGATTAGTGCTGCTGCTAAAAGTGTAATACTCGGGCTTAAGTAAAAAAGGAGATTCCACAAACACAGAGCTCTTTTTTTTTAATGAATAACTTTATAAATGAGTATGATTATGTAAGAAGATTGCCTCTTCTGATATTATCATTTGGGTTTGGAAAAAGAGAATCAGAAATGACAAAGATGAACTCTAATCCCCTTAATTTTTACCAAGTTAAATTATCATTGCTTATTAATTCTTTATTAAAAAGGTAAAGATTTGATGCTTTGGTCATATGCATGTAAAATAACATGTTAAAAAACCTCAGCCTATCCCTCCTCAAATTACAACCACCCCCAAGGCCCCTTGAAGTATGCAAAATAAAACCATGATACTTAGCTGCAAAAAAATATACTGCAATCCTAAAACAAATACTGAGTTCTCATACTTCCTGAAAGAGGGCTGACTGGTTTGTTAACATTTAGGCACCTCTGCCCTTGCAATATTTACAGAACTCCACTCATTTTAAGGTGATACTGTATGGTTCTGGGATAAACCCAACCATAAGCAAAAATGTATGCAGCTTAAACCTTTAACAAAAGGTGCCAGTCAAGAGAGGGCTTTGTTTTTTAATGAACAGGTGCAGGCAGGTATGTAACCAAGCAATGCCAATGTGTACTCCTAAAACATTATGCCTACAGTAAGATAAAACACAAATAGCAATAAACACCAATCCATAGCTAAGGTCAGAGCTGTTTCCTGCTGTTGAAGGCAGGCTCTCTCAGACTGGTGCTTTGATAGCTAGCCATGACTGGTGTACCCTAATTGTAGAATATGATTAGTATTTTCACAGAAGTTGATGGAATACTAATACTTGGAATATGAATTCCAAGTATGCTTCTCAAGAAGCTACTGTAATGTGAAAAAAAATCACAGCATGCAGAATTGAACAGGAAATACCTGATATTTGGTACAGTGACATATAAACTGCATAAGCCCAACACAGTTGCCCATAATGAAAGTAAACAGAAAACAATCCAAATGAACAATGAAGATAAATCACTTTGGATTGATACAGGTGCCCTAAAATGTTAAACCCCAATATTTCTTCATTTTTTAAATATACCAGATACAAAGACTGCATTTAACTTGCAACTCTTTGAACCTCACTCAGAAACCTACAGAACATTTAAATACATATCAGAAGACAAATCTTTTCTCTTGAATTGGAAGCAAACTTGGAAGTTATCATTACTTAAATCATCAACCTGAATTAAATTTGTTTAAATAATAATTTATAAAGAAAATGTCCTAGGAGAAATATATCTACTATTCCCTTTGGAAGCACAGCAAGTATATTAGAAAATGCATTGGTTGTTTATATTGGGACAGAAAGCGAGTTAGGAGAGTACCTACCTTTGTCGGAAGACTGATCATCTATAGTTAGCATGAAAGGCAGAGTTGGTATGATATTAAAAGATGGACAAATAATTGAGCAAAATTAGAGAAAATGGAAAGGAAGGTTCTTCTGGTTTCATTTGCTTAACAGGCTTTTCTATCTTAAAAAAAGCACTGCACTAATATACTCTTATCAACTGATTAAAGAATTTTGGGCTGCAATTTAGTATTATAACCAGTTATCAGCTTAATTGTCTCAAAAACATCTGAGATAAAGCTTAAGTAGTATTCCTCATTACATGCCTCCTAATATTGCATGTAATGGAAACTAATTTGGAAAAGCTTCATTTAAACCAGTAATGCTATTTTATAATTTCCTGAGCATCTTCCCTCCCTGTAGCATAATAATACCTGTATCTCATCATGACCTGTGCTGTGCACCATGGGCAGAAATTCACTTATATCACTATGGATGGACAATTTCCAGATTCCTGGTCTACATGAGGGTGGCAATCCTAGCACAGTGCCTGGCTTCACACACTCACAGGGCTTCCCCCACAACAATAATACCTGTGCTGAAGTACCCAAGAGCAACAGAAACACATTTTGGGATAATCAGAATGTCTTCTGCTTTTCATCACTTACTGGCAATTTCATCACAAATACCATTTCTTTTGTGAATAATTCAGTGACAGAGGTTCAGAGCTGTAAACAAGAATCACTCTAAAGTCTACTTAAGACCAGCTCTGTAACATTAAGCCTGAAATACAGATTGTATTTCCAGCTCCAGTGATTTTTATCCTCCTTAAAGCTACAGTTTATTTTCATATGAGTTTAGAGTAGTTTCATGCACTTCTATAAGAATTTCAAGAAGTATGCATTAAGTTATTTTTGCAGCTTTCAAGTTTCAAACCATAGAAAAAATGTGAACACTAGCAAACTTTAAAACATCTAAATATGTAAGGCCTCATGTTCCTGAGAGCAGGAAGTGAGGGACAGCTCTGTTTCTTGAAAACAAAGGCACTCGCAACACTGGATAAAGCTCAACCCCAAATGTTGCCCTGTGGCACCTTGTGTCCATGCAAATCAATCAACAGCAGATTGTATTCAAAATATTAGTCACTGGTAAAATATACTCAAACACATCATTATTGAAATCACAGAAAAATACGGAGAACTTAGTATCAATTAAAACATCACTGAAAGAAGAGAAGAGACTTACATAATGGTTTCTTCAGAGTTCTGGCATTCTGCAGAGTACCTGTTGTTCTTCTGTAAGTCAGTCGTCTGAATGGAAAATAATTATATTTTAGACACATAAACTCAGAATTATAGAGAACTTATAGCATGTTATACACACAGCATTGAAAATAAAGAATGAAACAGTGTCTTTTCTTAAAAAAATTAAAATGTCTGATTCCACTATTTAAAAGACTTTCTTTAAAACTATGACAGTCCCAGACTGTTACTGGTAAGGAATGAGAGAGAAGATTCTAAAATATTTTATGCTTTCACATATCAGAGCATAGAAATCAATAGTTTATCAATCCAATTTTTTTTCTATTTCCCTTTTGCCCACATGATCTTTTTTGCAACATTAAGTAGGTAACCTTTGTCCAGAACAATCATTGCAGCTATGCATATGTAGAAATTATCCACTGCTTTCCAGATCAGTTTGAAGTTTTCTGTTATTTACTAGTACACAAACCAAGTTACCCAGTTTGTGTGAAAATGGAATATCAAGTAACATTTCCTGAAGTGTTAAAATCACAAACCAGATCTCAATTCTTATTGGCTAAACACCTGCCCCCAAAAACCCAACACCAAAAATGCCCTAACAACCCAGCACAAAAATCCAGCCCTCAAGAAATCCCTCGCTGTTGCCAATGGAAACCACAATTTCTTCCCAAGTGTTTTTTTGCAACAGGCCAATATTTAAACAGATGAAAGGTGCTGCTCAGGCATTTATACAGTCACTCAGGGGAAACACATACTGAAGCAATTTTTATATTCCTACGTACGTCTTGTTACATGTTTACAACATCTGGGGGGAAAAAAAAAGACTGCAGCGCAGCAGCATTTTTTGACGTATATGCATGCCCAGGAAGAAGGAAACAGCTGTTCAGGCAGAATTTGCCTAGTGTTTCAAAGGAGCTTTCATGTCGTGGAGCCAAGTCCTCAATTAGAAACCTTATGGAAATCATGCAGACCAGCAACAGAACCAGCCCTGTTCAATTCTTAGATACCCCACCTCTGTAAGACCTACAATCCAAGGAAGACATATATACTGATTTGGAGTAAGAATCACAAAGTGAGACCAGTGGCTTATAAAAGATTCCTTCTTAAATACAGGACTTCCACACTGTAAAGGCAAGAACTGAGGGATATTTTTGCTGTAGAAGATACACATATCTTGCTGTGAGAACAGAGAAACTTCAAGCCCTAGAAGGTGTCCCAGTCCAAGCTAAACACTCTCCTAGGAGCCAGAAGAAAGATCAGATAAATTTTTTTAAACTATTATTATATGTATAAATTCAAAATAATTACAGTGAATCTGTGGAAGTACAAGGCTGTGAAATACAGTGTCTGCATAAGCCAAGAAGGTTAAGAGACTGATATTCCACATTTCATTTCATACATGTTTGTTTAACAAGTACTTCTGTCCTCATGCTACAAAGTGTTAAGTCAATGGCAAACCATCCAAATCAAGCTAGGAAGTTTATTATACAATCAGAGAAGACAGAGCTTTTTAGCACTTTCCTCTATGCAGCTGTATTTACCCTGGCATGACCATGCCTTCCTTCATTTTCTGGGAAAAAAAACAAGCACAAAATCAATGTGACACTATATACATATGAAAAAAAACATCTGTGATCTTTGCTGACAAACCTTTCTTGGAACTGTTTTGAGGGGATCAGGCCTGCTCTGAGGTTGGTATCTCCAACACGCTTGGCTTGCCACCATGTGGGATCATCTTGGCTTACAACTTCCAGGACGTGTCGTCTCTTAAACGGCAGCCCAGCTTCCTGGCAAGGAATGGCTCTGTCTTCTTTGGGATTATAGCAGAAAAGTGCCCTCATAAACACCTTTAAAAGAAAGTTAACATGTCATTTTTTCTTGTCCTATCTGGAATTTCAAACTGCCTTTAAAAGCCTTTCCCCAGTGTTACCACTGCTAACCATATATTCACTTTACCCCTCCTTCAAGCACCCAAAAATACAGAAACCTAGAAAGCTGTGTCCGTATTTTGACTTACTTATGCAGAAAAATAAATTAACCTTCCAGCACATACCCAGTCATTATATACCGGCATTGGGGAACGTGAGACTCAAAAGATCAAAGTGCCAAGAAACACATATAACAATCTACATTAAGTACAAAACACAATAAAGAAATGGGGAGAAAAAAATAAGGGAAAGGAGAAAACAATAAAAATGGATTTATGGTAAAGCTGTCCAGTTGTAAAAACTGTCCTTAAAATATTCCTTTAATGCATCAAAATCTACTATTCAGCTTTGGATTTGTACCTTAACACTATTTAACACATCACACTAGAAACACTTTAGAAAGTGATTTGTGGGCTTCAAGGAAAAATTCAGCAACCAAAAGCAGGGAAGCAGAGAGATTGGCAGAGGAATCGTGTAAGGGACCAGTCGAGCAGTTAAGTTATTGCTGATCAAAGAGGGCAGATGAAGTGGGCTAATGGGGTCACATGATGAATGCAGCCCTGTTTGCAGACAGGTCTGCTCTGACTCAAGTGAGTGGCAAAATGCCCAGAGATAATGGACAGATTGCAGCTGCCATGGTAAGAGGAGATGAGCAGAACACCAGATTTAATTACGTGAACCTAAAAGGAGAGGTAGATTTCAGAAATGCTATGAAAGAACAGGTGCCAAGATGAAGAGGAGAAAAGTCATCCAAGTAATTCTATTGAATAAAAGGGTACTGCACAAGAAATCACTCTACTATCCTTGTAGCTCAATAATGTGTCTGTGGCCCTTCCCACTGAAAGAGCAGGAAAGCTGCATTTGCAGCAAAGCCAGACTGCAAAGATGTGTCTCAGCACCTCAGCTGCCTACCTTGCTGTCTTTCAGACGATCTTCTTCTTTGATGGCTGGAATTATTTTTAATGTTATTGACCCTCGAGACTGAGCCTGAGAAAAACAGAAATGGTTTTTTACTTTGAAAGCAGGACAAGGATACAAGGCAGACTATTCAAGCTCCAGTTAAGGTGCTAGTGCCTGTCTCTTCTTCTCAGAACTCTAATATGCCAAGCTAATCCACTATTTAACTGCATTACAAACACTATCATGATGTTCCATGACTCCACAACAGTGTTTGCCCACAGGAAGTACTTGGCTAAAACATATTAAGACCTGCATGAAAATGCCTTCATTTGCTTTTAGCAACTGCATTAATTTCTGGACTACAGTTCACAGAACATTAAATACTTCTGTGGCTTTTAGTATGACACCGACTTCAGTTTTTGCAGACTCATCATTTTAAAGTGCTGCTTTGAAAAATACTGCTGTATTTTCTCCACATAGTGGCTAACTTGTTAGAGTGAAATGTAAACATCTACAAAATAAACACCTACTTTCACTCTAGAAATCTTCGCTAGTAAATGTCAATTTTTAGTTATAGTAAACTAAAAAGTACTTCTAGGTGCTTCAGAAGTCAAAAATGGGTTTATCTAATCTATTTTAGATGCCTTATTTTGCATGAGATGAACTGTGTTGTAGAGAAGCCTGCAATTCTGCACAGATTAAAAAGCAAACACAGACAAACATTTGGTGCTTTTCTTCAAAAAATAAACCACGAAAAGGAAAGTGTTACACTTCAGGCAGTAGTTTACATGGGACAGGTGTAATTAGAAATTACACAGGACAGATTAATATCCCCATAAATAAAAAATAACACACTATTTCAAAGTTATTTTGACATCCCTCCCCCTCGAGTTAAAAGCTGTCATTGTCATTATTCAAGATTACTTTGATCTAAATTTAAATTAGGTGATGGAACTGTTGCCAGTCTTCTTAGTGTGTCCCTAACTCCACTCCACATCAAGAAAAAGGGGACCCATGCCACAAGAGGGAAGTCAGAGATAAAGAAGCATAAGAGCTACAACACTTTCTACCAAGATTTGTGGGTATTCATGTTAGAGAAGCTTGAAGCAAGAATTTGCTCATGTTGCCAGGAATCTCCTGGTAAAGAACAGACTGGCAGCTCTATTGAGTACACAGACAAGACTTCCTTCAGCTTCCTAACATACCATATTATGAATAAACTGCTCATCTTCTAGGAATGTACTTATAATTTGCAGTTTGCTTGTCACAAACAAAGCATTAAAGGAAGTTCTTGACAGAGCAACATGTTAACTTTGTATTTGTATCTTACTTGACACCAATCCAGTTCGCAGAAGTTTCTGAAGTCAAAAGGAGAAGACTAATCCACTGGGAGAAGAAAAACTCTTAATGCAAAGACAAGCAGGGATTGCATCTTTTAGCTCTGTATTTTAAACTCATGATTAAATTGCATCATCTATTGTAATTACTAGATCACCCAACAGAAAAGATCTTGAAATGAAAATCAGTGCAGACCAAAATCTGACTTATTTCTTCAGGTCGTTTGTGAAGCACAGTAATACCATTGACTTCTCTTAGTTCATCTCCAACATGGACAAGACCTGAAAAGATGGTAAGTAAATTAAAATAGGTCTACAGACTAGAAAGCACCACTCCTCTGATGTCCAGCCTAAGTCAATAGCATGTACTTCCTCTCCTCCCTCATCCAGCTTGGTGGATTTAGTACTAGAGCAAAGTGCCTTTGCTGGAAATGCACTTCAAAGTGTCTTGCCTTTATTCCTTATGGAAAGTGTTTTCTCATGCAGAACAGTCTCAAAGCAGACCAGCATGCAGACAGGCAACATGTGGCAAGATACTCTGGAAAATCACTATTTGGATGAGCAGTAAGTATGCAACACTGGAATAGTTTCATGAGTGTGACCAAACCTTATAAAGTCAGGAGCCATGCTGCTGACTATAACGGCAGGAATGACATGTCTGTCAACTGACAGATCAATATACACAGCCCCAGAAAGAATGCCAGGCTAAATTTTTTTTAAGAAGCCATGAAGAGGTTCTACAAGTTTTAGATTTGTTTATCCAGTTCAGTAAGAAATGTTGTGCTTGTCCTATAGATAGCTACTGTTAACCGACATGAAAGAACTTCTCCGTAAAGCAAACAAAACAACACATGATACACTGAATAAACCAATATACCAGATTAAAAGTGAAAAACATTCTTTGCTTTCTTCTAAAGCTCAAACCTACTTCTTCCAGCTCTGTTTTCATTTTTTCCTAATGGCCATTTTAATAAAAAGCATATGCAATTAGATTAACAGATTACTGAAGAAATACAGAAACACTAAGGGCATGCTTAGGAAACTTTAGAGGTTTACAAATGCAACTTAAAATCCCCTTTCCTTCAGAAATTCACCACTGCAATCATACCACTCCGATCAGCTGCACCACCTCTCATGATCCTTGCTACAATCACAGCTCCTGTGTGCTCATCTCTTCTGATGGTAGCTCCCTGCAATAGAACACACCCCCCACCCAAACAACGGTAAGAAATTTGCTTTGAATACAGCAGGCAGTGAAATAACGTGTATGCTATTACATGTTTTAAACTGGAATTCATTTGTTCCATGGATTTTCTCTTTTTCCTTGACAGTTTTGACCATTATCGAACTTTTGCCCATGCCAGGTGATTGTGGGAAGGTGCACACACCTTCCTTTCTGCTGACTTTGCTAAGTGCTTACACTTCCTATGTTATTATGGTCATTCAAGTCACTCAAGTGTGCAAAACAGCTTATTGTAACAAATTCTTTCTCTTTGTCTTCTGAATCTTTATATGATACAGTCAGTACTTTTATAGATAAAAACCACAAAAGCCAAGTAATTAGAATTTTTTTGCTTCTCCTACCTCTGCTGGTAATACAAAGCTTTAGTCAGGAATTCAGTCACTGCTCTTTTCTACTACTATGATACACAAAAAGCAGATTTCTTCCCCAACACAACTGTTTTTTCTTAGGAAATCAATTCCTCAATTTCCATTCACGCAAAATTAGTACTTTAACAATATAATGCTTACACACAGGTATCAAACACACTCTTCCAATACATCACTGACTTTCATGCAAATGAATATATTGTCATTGAATGTTAGTTACAGTACGAAAAGAATTAATACACACAATAAGCATAATTGCTTCAACATACACAGTTTCTTCACTGTGTTTTCTGTGCTGTCATTATAAACCCATGCCCATAAAGCATCTAAATGCAAAATTGTGAAGGTGTATTTACCAAAGTTTTCTTTTTATGCTATTTTACTAGCTTCAGAACACTCCTAGTTTTTGAAGGCTATTTGATGACATCTTCAAGTATCTCTTCCATACTCACAATAACACTCTTGTACGATAAAGTTTTATGACTAGAGATGGGTTATCTAATATGTACCAAAGGTTCTTTATTTTTCACTAGCCGAACAATTTTCACTGATTCCTCATCAAAATCATCATCAAAATTATCAGGCAGAGGTGGAAGGGCTGGGTCAAAGTTCTTCTGTGCTACAGTGTCATGTACTACAAGCATTGCCTGCATAAAGGAAATAAAAAACAGTAATGTAATAGAGTAATACTACAATTCCCAGTTCTCATGTTTCCAGTATTGCAGCAAACTTAAACTTCTCCCTTTCTACCCTCACCACAATCCTCTAGAAAAGATTTAGCAATTATCTTACCCATCATGTAAATGATATAGTGGTATATGTTGATATTTAAACAAAAAAGCTCAGCCAAAAAAAAAACTTAAGTGGACTATGAAAAGCAAAAAGGTATCCTTTTCTTTTTTGCTCCCTCAGAAAACAGTAAGGAGGGGAGGAATGGAGGACAGCACAGTGCACTATGCAGGAGAGACCAATGCTGTCTCTTTACAATTTCTTCCGCACCCTACAGCCTGTGCAGGAAATCCCAGTGGAATAGAATGAGTCTGCAGGAGGCTTTTCCTTTCTCCTAGGGACGCTTCAGGATAACTTTTCTGTTACAAAATGTTCTATTGCAACTCTGCAAAGGCATTTCCTTAAGGTCTCCAATGTGTTTTTTACCCTGAGATGTGGTGTTGACAACAGCTGAAGTAGCTCTTTTTCTTCATTATTCACTGGTGCTGTCTGCAACTCTTCTATTACCTTTAAAATAAAAATTTACAACCTCAAAATTAAAGAAGTCCACCAAACAAGATCATGTATTTATATTTCTTTTGAGTGTTTGCTAACAGCTATCATCCATCAAAGCAGTGTGCACAGATCAAAACTGATCCTAGCCAATAATGCATGAAACCTAAAGAAACCAAASCTTCTTCAGCTATTTTTATTAGATAGTACAAAAGACAGCATTAGAAATCAGAATCATAATCCCTAAACATACATTTTTAGAGTTATTCCACCAATATAATTTCAGGAGCGAGCTCTGAAATTTTAAATTCTAGATGGAATACATAAATGATATGTGAACAACACTCTTGTGCTTGTACTATTTGATAAAAGGCTTTAAACCTTTCTGCAATCATGTAGYATTACCCGTGTGGAACATGGAACATAACTTCCCTTGTTTCCCTGCAAAACCTGGATACCAAAATATGCCCTGGAGTCTCAGGCCTTTTAAATAAAAGATTAGAGAAATAATGGAGGCACTTCTGCACTGAGCTGATTGGGTGGGAGGAGAGAGAAAGCAGGGGATGGAGGAGAAAGGGGAAAATGGGTTGAGGCAAAAGAGATTTCCTTACCCTGTTAAGGGTTCTAAATAGGAAAGTCATATAGTTCTGTAAAAAACTTCTCCTCTGCTATTCTGAAGATGGAAATTTTGTATGACTCGACAGGTAGCAACGCTGAAACTTTCGTGGAGGTGGTACACTGTGTGTGGGAAAAGGGAGAGGGGGTGTGCTGCACGTTAAGATGGGGCATTGGGGTCTCCTGACTCTGCAAAGGGAGATATTCCAGCTCCCAAACCTTCCACCGCCCTTTCCTACACTATGGAAGAAAACACACGCACGAAGAGCCATCAAATGCAGTGTAAATTTCACTTTCTGAGGCACGTGGCATCATGTTACACACAAACCTAAGACACAGCTTTGCTCTGTGAACACACTGGGGGGTGAATTGATTGAGAGCAGCCCCGTGGAGAACGACCTGGGGACACTGGTAGATGAAAAATCAGATCCATGATGGCAACATGTGCTTGCAGCTGAAAAAGACAACTTATCCCAGACTGCATAAAGAGRAGAGGCCAGCAGGTCAAGGGAGGTGACTCTCTCCCTCTGCTCTTGTTCTCATGAGGCCCCCCCACCCAGAATGCAGTGTCCAGTTCCAGAGCCCCAGCACACAGGCCTGCTAGAGAGCATCCAGAGGAGAGTCACAAAAATGCTCAGAGGGCTGGAACACCTCTCCTATGAGGAAAGCATGAGACAGTTGGGATTGTTCAGCTTGGAGAACAGAAAGCTCTGGGGACACCTTATTGCTGTCATTCAGAATATAAAGGGGGCTTACAAGAAAGAGAAAAGCTCTTTACCAAGGCCTGTAGTGACAGGACATGGGGCAGCAGTTTTAACTTGAAAGAGAGCAGATTTAGATTGGATATAAGGATGGATTTTTTAAATGGTGAAGATTGTGAGATGCCAGAAAATCTGGATGGTGAGATGCTGGGAACAAGGTTGCCCAGAGAAGTTTCAGATACTCCACCACTGGAAATGTTCAACATCAGGTTAGACAGGGCTCTGAGCAATGTGATCTAGTGAAAGGTGAGCCTGCCTGTGGCTGGGTGGTCAGATAAGATGACCTTTCAAGGTCCCTTCAACCCAAACCACTCTATGTCAACAGCAATGTTGCTTCTGTTGGAATGGTTTTAAGTCTGAATGTTACACTGAATGCTTAGCTGGGACAGCCTACTGTCAAGAAAGGACTGCATGCTTCTTGCAGCCTCTCCCTTATGAAGGCCATTAACAATATCCTTTTGTTCTACCTGAATGTGTCCATCTTCACTAGACATTTAATGACTCGGGATTTTTGAGCTCTCATTTCATTAATTAATCATGGCCAACAGATTACAAACCCAGTTGGGGAAGATGAGAAATATGTTCACATATACTACAATTGCAAAGCTTCGATTTGTTAGAAAAGCAGGCTTAAATAACAGGACAATTATGAGACAAGAATTTTTACTCACATCTTCAACTAATCCTGCTGCACTATGTAAAACAGGAGTTGGACTCTGTCTTTCATAATGACGGAGCTTTTCATGAATCTGAAAAAAGATTATTCAGGGATATTTCTACACAGAGATACAAAACTTTCTAAATATACCTACACTGGAATATTTTTATATTTCAGGAACATAATTTACCTGAGATGTGTCAGAAAAATAATCTCTCTTAGGGTTATTTTGTTTTAGGGTTTTGTTTAGGAGTCTTTTAGTTTTCTTTTTGCTCATGGTAGTTTCAGACAGTCAGAAAATCTGTTAAGACTTTAGGAGCATAAGGGAAAAAATGAAGCCACTTCACACTACTTTTTAGCTATGGGGCACTGTATCTTCATTTTAGCAAGAAGAGCAGAAAAATTTATTTCTGAACAAAATATGCTAATCATCAAACATTATTAATGTCTGTACTTAAACACACATATGCTTTGGTCGGTACAGAATTCTCAAAAAACAAAGCTTTGGCAAAGTAAATGGTTGATAAATCAAGGGAACAGAGAACAAGTAAACTGTAAGGGAAACGTACATACATAAATGTAAACTTTTACCTTCATCAGGTAGCTGAGACTCCTTTCACTGAAGACATCCCTAAGGAATCCCATTTCCTCTTTATGATTTGAATCAGGTCTTAGCTGAGATGTCAAAAGGGCCAAAGTTTCATGCAATCCTAAATTCAGATTCAGGACAGAACAAAAACATTGTACATAGCATTTCTCATGAGTCCTTCTACTGCAGACTTAACAGTCACTGCATTAACTTGGGTACCATCTTGGTGATCCATCAAGTTTACAGAGAGACTTGTGTTTATCTACCACTCATTTTGCAAAGCTCCCTTTGTTAGTGGCAAACACAGCATCATATTAAGGCAACAACTACCAAACCAATACATATTTTCAAAAACATTCAAGTTTCCCACTTCATGTTAATTACCCTTTGTTTCTAGAACTAGCTGTCTAACAAACTCTGAATTTTTAGTGCTCCAGCAGACTCTCAAAATGACTGAACTGCCTCCTTTGTTGCACAGGTACCAGCTCTACTTCCCCACCAACCTTGCCTGCAAGTGTTATCCTGCCCTTTCTACCTCTGAGACACCTGTAAGAAGCCAGGTCTGACCAGAGGAAGAAGGTACTGGTGTAGATTTCCATTGTGGCGGAAGCAAAGCTTGCGGCTAGTTTTCCAAAAAGTGTTTAAATCATCAATATCCCAATTTTGCAGTGCACAGGGCCAGACGAATGCTAGGTTTTTCATGGTGAACCATGTCTGGGAACACAAGAACAAACCAAAACAGGGAAGAAAAAAAAAAGAAAAAAAAAAAGGGGGAGGGAGTTAAAATCTGTTCCTGTGGCTATTCTCTCCATGAACTTTAGAGTGCATTTGGATCCAGGAGACTCAAACTCACTTCTGCTTTAACACTCAGTATCATTCAGTATGTGTGACTTCACCCTGGGTAGCATACTGGAGAAGCTGGTGAGGTGACCTTAAATGATATCACTGTTATTTTTTGTCAAAAGGAAGAATATTAACAAAGCTTACCAACCCCTATTCAGAAAACAGTAAGAAGTGACACAGCAAGCAGCAGATACATATGGGCTGATCTTTAATAAGCACATGTTATACTGAGAGGTCCAAGGCTGTCCACAGGAGCCTATCAATCAGGATATATCCAGATGCTCTAGGGTTCTTAGGAAACTGCTTCCTGACAAACTTTATTAATTTTCACCTTTTACACTCCACCTTCCTTCTTGTAGGTAATTGCTAAATAACTCTAGTTGAACTATCTTAATTCTATTATATTTTACTCCAATTTGAATTAATTTTATGTGTGAAACACATATGCTAAGAGTTCAGTCACTGTTCTGTTGAAAGCATGCAGGTTAGTTACCTGAGTCTTCCGAAAGCACTGGCATGGCTTTGTTCTTAATCTTAGAGACAAATGTTCAACTTAAATCAACACGAGTGTTTCTTCTTTCGGGACTGCGATTCAGAGGCAGTCCTGAAATGAGCAAACATAATACCTAAGCTCAAGCATGAGAGAAAAACGTCAAGCATGTAAAACCAGCAAATTTCTAGTACCTCTTTCTCTCAAGTTTTCAGTTTAACCCGAATCAAGCAGAGTTCTGCAGTTATTCTGCTATGTAAGTAACAAAATGAAAAGTACTAGGTTATATAATAACCATATTATATCTCGGATAAAGCTGATGCTAAAGAGAGTATCTCTCAAGACAGACAGTTTTAACAGGTCTAAATAACTGTCTGAAAAGACAGAAAAGAATGGATGTTTAAAAGCACTGAAAAATATCATATGCAGAAATAGAGCATGCAAGAAGATGCCACATGACAAGATGTTCTGGTGCTTCCTAAAAGCACATCTCAAAGAAATCTACATGTCCCTGGAATTCTGATGAAGACCATGCTACAGTTACATGTAGCTCCTTAAAGCTAGCGGGACAGTCACTCTATCAACCTTGGTCACAGGTACTAAGGATGTTATAAAAAATAAGGCTACTTCGACTGCTCAGAAATTGCTTTAGATACTTTTATTGCAGATTTCTCTTGTCACTGAGAGCAAATGACTCCAGAGCAATTAAAAAAAAAAAAAAGCAAAACTGAATCTATGCTTGTAATTGCCAGTCCAAGATGAAACACTGTGTTTCAGGGCACTTATAATCTTGTTCATGCTTATAAAATTTATCAGGCCAATATTTGCATAAAAATAAACTTCCATAACAGCACACATATTCCAACTCTTCGCTAAATACAATAAAAGATGCTCCTTGTGTTTCTATTTGTAGATAAGTCTCTGATGTTTTGATTGCATGAAACAAGTTTGATGGTTTTCCAATTCAACATTTTTTTGATTAGATGCCTGAAAATACCATAGTACCACATGGCAAATTAGCATAGATCTATTTAGCATTTTCTAGATTCCTGAGTTTCTCTACAACATAGTGAAATATTAAGCTCAACACTCACCTGTGTTTTACACCCTGTATTTTCTACCATTATGATTAATTAATCCATTTGGGCATCAAAACATAACTGGAGTTCTCTAAGTAAATGACCTGAGTGTTGAAATTTCACTCTAATCCATGGATTGTACTCCAGTGTGTTATATATACTATACTTTTATTTAAACAATACTGTTATTCATTGCTTAGAAGAAATAAACATTTCAGTCCCCCACATACCTCATGCCAAAAGAAATGTATAGGCAATTCATTCAACTGCTTTGGTTCCTTGACCACGGCATTTAATTTGACACATACTTAAAATCTTCTCATATTATTAAGAAATAGAACTCTAATTGTACCCTCTATCTTTGCAACAATGCCTGCTTCCTACAGTCAAACCTGTTTAGCACCAAACCCCGTGAAAACCCAAGTTATTTTCCAGATTCTTAGTGAAAAAGCAGCCCACACAGGAATCTGGAAAACACACATTTTAGCATCTTAAAAATCTGACAGCAAACTCAGGAGCATCAGAATCAGTTGAGTTAGGCACAGCAGTCAAAATGGAGGCTTCCCCTAGAGGCATTTTCCATGCTCTGTAAAAATCCTGTTACACAGGACTGACTGGAATTAACACTCCAAAGAATGAAAAGCATTCCATACCCAGGTCAGTACTCAGGGCTGGCTCTCAAAGGTATTAAAATCAGCCCTAGTATGTGATATTTTGCAAGATGGGTCTGAAAACCATGAATCTGTCCTCTCATCACTGTAGTATGAATAGGCTCAAATACACTTTTCCTCTAAAAGTATCTACCTAAACCCTAATTCATTTTCCACACATATCCTTGCCCAGCTGCTTCCAAGACCGAATGCCTGAGGCACCTTTCTTACTTAGGAAAAGGACTGTTAATGTTTGGAAAGGGCTAAATAAACTGAACTCAAGCTCTACATGGGGTCAAAGTAAGAGATTAAACAGAAGCATATGATGTGGCATATCCCCATTACCCTGCAAAATAAACCTATTGTGGTTCACAGCCTAATACAACATAATGCTTTTGTAATCCAGATAATACACTTCAAAGCTGTAGTTGCTTTCAGAAAGCAACTGCAGTTTAACATTTTTCATCGCCCCAGCGACTGTGGCTAATTGGGCCACAGCTGATAGCCACAGGATTTCTCCTCGTGTCCAAATCCGAGTGAAGCTGTCTTTCGCTGGGTACCGTACCTAGTCTAGCACGGAAAGAGCGACTGCTCTGGCGGCTGACCGAAGAATGGAGACAACCGCACGTCGCTCCCTGCTGGCCGCCGCGGGGCCAGGCTCTTCCTCCCAGCCGCAGCTGCCCGGCCCAGCCCGTGATGGGGGCTCTGGGCTCGGCCGGGCGCTCCTCAGGCCACCGGGTGGCCTGGCTGACACCCCACGGGCAGAGCACGACGAGGCCGCACGGCATGCCCGGGCAGGGCTTTCCCGCCCCGGAGAGAGCTTCACGCGAGCTCCACCGAGCTCGGGCACCGGTGACTGCCGGCGGCGACACCCGCGGGGCCAGACCTCCTCACAGCTCAGCCGCGTACGGGGCGAGGTCAGGTCCCGGACCGGGCTCCCCGCACGCCACCAGCGAGACGTCCCCTCCTGACCCGCTTCCCGAGCCGCGAGGCCGCTCTCGGCGAGCACACTGCGGACCCAGCCCCGCTCGGTACGGCCCCGAGTCCCGGACCCGGGACCGAGCCCGCCAGGCAAACCCAGCAGCCCCGCGGGCTCCCCTCACGCCGGGGTCCGCGCCTCCAAGGCGGCACCAGAGCCCGGCCCGATCCCGCCGGGCTGCAAAATGACGCCGGCCCGGCTGCCTATGCAGCCACCGCGCCTCGGGCCCAGCGCTGCCGCCGGGCCGCCGTTACCTGCGGGAGCGGGCCCGGGCCTGGGCTCCTGCGGCGCTGGGGCAGCCCCGGCCCTCGCGTCCCCGCCGCCCGGTGCGCACCGCGCTCATGCGCCCTCAGAGCCGCTCTACGCGCCGCCTCCTTCCCTCCCCCGAGCCGCCGGGGGCCTGGTGAATGGTCGCGGCACGCCCGGCTCATCCCGCAGTGAAACCGCGGCATCGAGTCGGGGCGTCCGCGCCCCTCAGGTTCAGCGGCTGCGAGCTCCGCTGCGGGGTTCCGCCTCAGAGCTGGCGGCTCCGGGCGCGGCTTTCCTGTGAAGGGCCCCGGGCGAGCTCGGTACAGCTCCGGACCGCCGTGCGGACCTGGGCCATCGCCTCGGCCCGGGCTCCAGAGCCTCCTTTTGTCAAGTCCCTCTTGGGGATTGAGTGCCGATGGTGGCGGTCACCGCCGTCCAGTGCTGGCAGTGGCCAGGAGTGCTGTGGCACTGGAAGACTTGGAGGGCACTGCGGTTGCGTTTCCGATTGTTTTTATAGGGGGCTTCATCCTAAGAGGGCGCGGCGTTGGTGCACAAAAATACTTGCGGCAAATGGTGCTGGTGGAGGTTTGGTGCCCGGGATCAAGGGAGCAGAAGCTGATGGCACAGGACACATGGCAGGGCGTGTTCAAGAAGCGATCCAGGCCTCAAAGGTAGAGACAAACAGCTATACTCAACGAATGGGGTAGCCAATGGAGAGACAGAAAGTGAGGGTCACTAAAAATCACAGTATGCCAGAAGATCTGCTAGACTCCACAGAGGCAGTATTTTTATTTTTCTTGGAAAAGAAATGGTATTATTTGGGAAACAGTCTAGGAACAGATGAGTTTTAGCTTGCAGAGTACTTTAGCTGTTCAAATCTTAAAAGTCCTCAGCATTAAGGATAGGGCAATCTATTATTCACTTATCAGATGCAATATTAAGTAATAATTTAAAAGTATAGCTACACTCGACAGTCAAGCTCTTAGGAGTAAAACATCCTTTAAAAATAAATATGTATATGAAGACTACTCTGCAGCACAGAACATTACTCTGAAAAGAATAACCAAGCTATTTATCAAAGTATTAACTAAACATGATAAATTTGTGCTTTATAGAATTTAATGTATAAGTAAATAATATTTTCTCCAAAGTTATTCATTAGTGATACATCACTACGGTGATAAATGTAATTAATAAAGACAAAGTAGAAATGGTTCCCAGTATTCTAAAATTCACCTGAACAAAGAATAATGTGAAAGAAAATAATATTTTCATTATTCCAAGCTAAGGTATAGAGGTGCTTCCATCTGCAGCAATCACTGCTGTGACTGTAAAAGTATAGGAAAACTGCTAAATTTGTCAAAATAGAGTGAGAAAGACATACGGAGACTTGTCACTAGGCAGCTTTGATCATTGTTTAATAACTTTTCATTTAATTTGTAAAAATTCATACATGAATACAATTTCTTTAGTCAAGTCACAGTTACACAATTGTCATTTCTTCTTGAAGCTGACAGTTATCCTTCTTGACAGTTAGTTCTTCAGTGCAGATGGTTTAAGGTTTTACCCCGTGTGGTTTTGCAGATATAGTGGCTGCAATATTACTAAATGCATACAGGATCAGCTGGTTTCTTCAAATAAAAGTTAATCAGTACAAGAACAGCTAGTAATACTTTACCAGCCTGCTGCAGTTACCAGAAGAAAAAGAAAATCTAACAAATTGCTGTTTCTTGTATCCTTTGACTTTTTTTCATTGTGGCAACTTTCACTTACTATTTTACAAGTTAACAAAAAAGAAACAATGAAAAGAAGGACAATGCCATTAAATGTGAAACCTACCCATCAGTTTTCAGTTCTGTGCACTTAGAGATTTAAACTTACGCTACTGTGCGCTGATGGCATCGTTGAATGCAAATGCAGTCCTGTAATACTGTGTACCATTTTTATTTCATGACAGTTGGAGGGTTATTTAAAAAACCATCTTGCAAGTGGGGTACTGTTTTTGTGATTTGTCAGTCATGCAGAATAACTGTATTTTCTTATAAAAATGGGGAATGTAACATTCTGCAAGTGAATGTGTTGCCATTTTAGAGACTGCTCTTTCTTGTGACAACTGCCCTCACAAGCAGGAAGTATACAAATATTTCCAAGGTAAAAGCATGTCTTTTGTCTTCTCTTAATAAAACAATGTAGTGAAAAATTCCAGTTTCTGAAAGAAAGCCTGCCTAAAATCTAGGAGATAAAAATCTCTGAACCTATGTTTTCAAATTCTAGTGTCAGGCTGAAACAGATCCAAAGTTCACAATCAGACAGATTTTTTCCTTTGGTTAGAATTAGAAGAAAAGAGAATAGAAGAGAAAAGTAAAGTTCTGTTGGCTATTTTGCTATTTTCAGCAGCAGCTGAGTCAGATTGAAATGCTGCTATGGAGTCTGTAGAACTTACCTCCAACATACCCACTTTAGTTATGGATAAGATCTTTCCCCAAGTGTCCTGGTTTTGGCTAAGACACTACTTTTAGTAGGACACTACTCAATTTTTTAAGTTAGTAGCTGGTACAGGGCTGTGTTTTGGAATCAGTATGAGAAAAATGTTGATAACACACTGATGTTTCTGGTTGTTGCTAAGTAGTGCTTATCCTAAGTCAAGGATTTTTCTTTTTTGTGTCTCATTCTCTGCCAGTGAGGAGGTACACACAAAATGTGAGTGGGAGAATAGCCAGAAGAGGTGCCCCAAACTGGTCAAAGGATATTCCACACCATAGAACATCATGCCCTGTATATAAATTGTGGGAGTTACCTGAAAGGGGCACTGACAGGAGCTCAGGGACAGGGTCTGGCATCAGTCGATGGGTGGTGTGCAATTGTCCTGGGTATTTTTACCTTGGGTTTTACTACTACTACTATTAATATTATTATTATTATCATCATCATTATTATCATTATCAACTATTGTAGTATTTTACTTTGTTTCAATTATTAAACTGTTCTTATCTCAACCTGCAAGTTTTATTTTTGATTCTCCTCCCCATCCCACCAGGGTGGAGATGGTTTGAGCCAGCAGCTGCATGGTGCTTCCTTCCCAGCTGGGCTTAAATCACAACACTATGAGTGCCATCAAAATGTGTTCAAAAATCAAAATGATTTGGAAAATGGAGTCTGGGTTATCCGGTTAGTGAACAGTCGTTTGTAGAATGTTTTTATGTCTACTCTAGCCTTGAAAGACTTGATGTTTCTCCCTGCTTGTGAAGTAGGTTGTAACATAAGAAAATTCTGTTCTTTTTGACAAATGAAAACTACCGACTGGAACTCTTAGGTACAAACTATCCTTGCTAACACTTGAGACACAAATCAATAACTTGTTTGCAGCAGATCAATGAACAGAGATTATTCTACCGACCATCAGGAAGTGTCGATTATTTTTTTTTAAAAATGCGTCATGAAAGAGATGTTTCCAGGCAGTAGGACGTTTCTCAGTCAGACTGGGTTTAGCGAGTTTGTTCTTTCAATAGGAATATGACTCCTGTTTTGGAAGACCAGCACATTAGTAACATGCACCAAAGCCCCATGATACGTATCCACATTATCCCAAGACACTGCAAATCACTACTACCCTACTATTTTATCTACAAATCCCATCCGCCCTGGCAGTAAGCAACACGGGAGTTTGTCCAGGAAGACCCAGGCTCCTACTTTCTACCTGACATTGTGAAAAGCAGCTGATACAGTTGAAGGTCAAGAGATATGCACATGATTAATACGTGCAACCTGGGAGGGAGTTCAGGAGGGGAAAATCAGGGGAAGGTGCTTCCATGCTGAGCATACCCGGTATTTCTCCTGTGAACAAAAGAGTGTAAAGTCACCCTGCTAGTGAAGATGCTGTCTGCAGGCAAGCAGTATGAGTCTTCTGCTAATTCATCTCCAACATACCCCGAGGAACTGTTTACACAACAGTACAGAAGAGCTCCTGCTGTTTTGAAATACAGCTTCACCGCTGCAGACCTCAGTAATACTACTGCCTGTAACGGCAGAAATTCATACTGAGCATATTACTGCTTGGATTTGCTAAGATGTACTAGATCTGTACAGTGCAAGTAGGCAGTTTGCTGACCCACATACTTCTCTAGCAAGCTGAAGATTTCTGTTAGCAGGAATTCAAACAGTACATTTCTGCCATGGCTGAGCTCATGGAAGAAACACAGCACTCCTGTTCCATCTTCCCTTCTGTGCAAAACTGGGACTGTTACATGAGGTTTGAGTGACCAGACGAAGCGCAGATTGCAGTGAGAGCAGGGCAAAATGCAGGAGCATTCCTCGAAAACATGAGAGCCTCCAGTGTGGGCAGGGAGCTATGCAGGAGTTTAAAGATTCAAGTTTTAACTTTGGTACCCATGGCCTTCTATGAATATAAACCTTAATCTCTAGGTAAACTCCATCAACTTTGTTCAGCATGTCTGAAAAGAGCCTAGTTAAACTGAGATTTATGCCACTGACAGCAAATAAACCCCAAAATATTACCCCCTCCACATGTGTTTAAAAATACTTGTTTATGCTTTAGCATTTGGTGAAAATACTGAAATTAAACTTAAGGCAGATGACTACTTTGTTCAGTTGCCGGTCTAGGACTGAAGCAAAACACAATTGCCATCTATTGTAGACTCATATTCTAATATCTCAGTAACTGCAGGCTACGGTTTTGTAATGACAATGCTTTGCTGAAAATCAGGAATTGAAATGACTGACCTGAATGATAATACTGTTCATCTTCAGATGAGAATTAAAATACTAATTATTTTTGAGAGACATAAAAAATAATAAATGCAGTGGGGGGGAAAGTCAGTAGCATAGCCCCATTTTGAGCTTCTAATGCTTTTAATATTTAACACTGCTGATTTAATATGTCCACCAAAAACATGAGAGCTGCATTGTAATGGCTTAAGCTTCTAGGGAAGGGTCTTTTGAACAGCTCCTCTATGTAAAGCAGGAATGCCTAGATAGAATCGCAGTCTAACTCCGATGGACTGGGCTTTACTATGGTAAAGACTATGGTTTACCTGGAATACTTATTTTACTTGAAATGCGGGCTGAGGATTAGCATCTTTGCCTTTCTTTGTTTAAGAGATGACCTACCTCACGATTTCCCTTTAAAATTCCTACCGCTGCCGGCAGCGCGGCCTCTCAGCGGAGGACTCGGTGCCGCGCACATCATCATTCCCACCTCCGGCAGCCTGGACTCCGCTGCCGCGGTTGGGGTGAACCGCCCTGCGCACAGTGACCCTGCGGCCGCGCCCCGAGGGTCCCTGCGCGGAACGAGGAGTTGGTCGCACCCGGCTGGGAGCACAGAGCCGCCGGCGGCTTCTTCCCCGCCCGGCTCGGGACAGCATCGCCCGCTCTGCTTCCCTCGGCCGCGCCGTGCAGACCACCGGAGCCCGGGGTGCTCGGACAGCCGCACCGGCGCTGCACCCACCCCGGGGCTCCGCGTTCCCCCCCCTCCCCGGCGTTCCCCCCCCCTCCCCGGCGTTCCCCCCCTTCCCCGGCGTTCCCCCCGCTCCCCGGCGTTCCCCCCGCTCCCCGGCGTTCCCCCCGCTCCCCGGCGTTCCCCCCGCTCCCCGGCGTTCCCCCCGCTC
>JACAXG010000253.1:0-14164 GCA_018881555.1 Amblyornis subalaris | reverse complement strand
CCCGCTCCCCGGCGTTCCCCCCGCTCCCCGGCGTTCCCCCCGCTCCCCGGCGTTCCCCCCGCCCCGCTCCCCACGTTCCCCCCGCCCCGCTCCCCGGCGCGCCCCGCCCCAGCCCCGCTCCCTCCGCCCCAGCCCAGCTCTCCCCGTTGGTTGCGCGGTCCCGCCGCCGTCTGCCCCGTCAGGCCGCGGCCGCTCCGGCTCCCGCCCTGCGCTGCCCGCTGGCCGCGCTCCGCTCCCGCTCCGCGGGCACCCGGGTGCGCCCCGTGTGCCGGGGCCGGCTCCGCGTCCGGCGGCTCCCGCGCGCAGGCAGCGAGGTGCGGTCAGCCCTGCTGCCCCGCCGCATCCTCGTCGCGCCCGCGGAGCAGCTGGGCGGCCGGCGGCATGTCAGCCGTGCGCAGGAAGTTTGGGGACGAGTACCAGGCCGTGGGCCTCGCTCGCAGCGGCGCCCGCAGAGAGCGGCAGCGCTTCGTGGACAAGAACGGGCGCTGCAACGTGCAGCACGGGAACCTGGGCGGCGAGAGCAGCCGCTACCTCTCCGACCTCTTCACCACGCTGGTGGACCTCAAGTGGCGCTGGAACCTGCTCATCTTCCTGCTGACCTACACCGTCGCCTGGCTGGTCATGGCCTCCATGTGGTGGGGCATCGCGTACCTGCGCGGTGACCTGCACCAGGCGCACGACGGGGGGTACAGCCCTTGCGTGGCGAACGTGTACAACTTCCCCTCCGCCTTCCTCTTCTTCATCGAGACCGAGGCCACCATCGGTTATGGGCACCGCTACATTACCGAGCGCTGCCCGGAGGGCATCGTGCTCTTCCTCTTCCAGTCGCTGCTGGGCTCCATCGTCGATGCGTTCCTCATCGGCTGCATGTTCATCAAGATGTCCCAGCCCAAGAAGCGAGCCGAGACCCTCATGTTCAGCCGTGCCGCGGTCATCTCGCAGCGGGATGGAAAGCTCTGCCTCATGTTTCGTGTCGGCAACCTCCGCAACAGCCACATGGTGTCTGCCCAGATCCGCTGCAAGCTGATCAAGGTAAGGCCTGTCACGATAGGCATAGGTGGGTGGCACAGGACACCTGGGCGACGTGGGCAGGGTGCGGGCCAAGTGCAAGGATGTGCACAGGGGCAGGTAGCGTGGGGCTTCCCCTGTGCAGCCCCTGCTGCTGCTGCTGCCTGCTGGCAGCTCTGCCCTGCTCCTTGGCATGGGGGCGACAGGATGTGGCTGGGGTGGTGGGAAGGACTATGGAGGAATGTGGCGTAGCTGTCCCTAGTGGGAGGCATGAAAGAGCCAAGCAGGCATAGGGGAAAACAGTCTCATCAGAGACCTCCCAGGGGCATTTCAGTGGATTGTGAGGCTGGCAGAAAGCCAATTTGGTCAGGACGGATGGATGTGTCAGGATGCAGGATAGCTGCAAGGAGGGTTACTACGGCATACTGCTTAGCAGATGATGGCTGGGAATAAGGAATTGATTAATGGTGACATTAAACTAGGTTAAAGATCAACCTTGACATCCTCTTCCCCTTGGTGAAACTTGGTGAGCTTTAACTTGCAGTTCCTTATCCCAGTGTTCCGGCTCACACCAGTGACCTCACACCATTTCAGGGGGATTGTATAGGTGCTTTAGTGGAAAGGCCCTTTGATTGTCACCAGTATCTGTTTATTAATCACTGACAATGGTCAGCATAATTCAGAATGCAACAAAATTGGAATTCAGAGGAGATCATCACAAAAAAAAATAATTATCAGGACAGTAGAGTTTGGCAGGCATGAAAGTCTGGAAGATAAATTGGGCTGGAGTAGAATGGAAGAAAAACACTTATGGCATGCTGAGACTAAGCAATGTAGCATCTCACAGCAGCTATGTCGTGTCACAGGAGAATGCTTGGTGAGGAGCTCTGTCAGAGGCTCCTCAGCTTCCAGAAGCTGGATCTCAATGATGACATTAATTTCAGGATATCATATTTGGGTGTTATAAATGTTCTGTACTCTATCTGGTAATCCTCTCTTTGGAGCAACTGTCCTTTTTAATAATCTGCATAAACAAGCATGAAGCAGTAGGTGGCAGGGCAATGGTAAATATGAAAGGCTGTTTTCCTTCTGTTCTGTGCCGAGCGCTGCACTCAGCTGTTAATTTTTCTTGCTACAGAATACCATTTAAAATGAAATATGTACTAATGGATATGTATATGGGAACAAGCTGTAAGGAGTTACATTGGAGCAATTTTTGTAGGAATTGGAAAGCCAGCTAAACCATGGTTTTTGTTGCTCTCTAGCAGAAAGCCCTTCTAAAGTATTTAATTCCATCATTCAAGATGGAATGCAAGTCAAAGTGGAATAAAAGTGGTGTCACATTGTGTTTTTACAGAGATGGTAACTCTTGAAATAAGACACTGAATATACAATCTGATGTGCTTTCTGCTGACAATTCTATTGCTACACAATGCTGGTGTGGAGATGATTGGGACAGAAAACTCAGGGACATTTGATGGACCTGCATGACCATTGTGTCTTAGGATAGCTGTTTTATAGGCTAGACAATGAATCAGTGAGCAATTCTTGATTTTTTTTGTACCATCATCATGCCCATGACTTATCTTCAAGCTGCCTTGCGACCTTTGGCAAATACCAGCTTTGAACAGAAGAAGATTTAAAAGTGAATGTGCAATAGCTGTCCCCTGAGTCCTCATTGAAAGGCGTGGTATTAGTTCCCATGTCTTTCTGTAAATCCTCCTCATTTTGTGAAGGTGCCCATTGAACTGGACACACCATTCTAGTAGCCAATGGTGGCTGTTCAGGTCACACATGAATTTACATCAGCTGCTTTGAAGTAGCTTTGTGTGTCCTGTAAACTGTGCCAGGATTCTCTTGCCACCTCTCTTGAGCAAGTTCTGCCTTCCTGTGATTTGAGCTCTGTCCCCTGTACTCCCTGCAGTGCTGCCAACAGCTGATCTTGCTACGCTTCTCCTGCACCCGATTAGATAGCTAGGATTTTCTTTTTGTGCTCGTGTCACAGTGAAGGAATGTGAAGAAATACATCTTATCACATTTTTGTACTTGAGATAGGAGATATATTTAGTAGTGAATGTAGTGTTTGGGCCGGACCAGTGGAGCTCTGAGGATTTACCTTTGTAAGGAAAGTACACTAATCTAAGTCTGTCTGAACGGCATTTACTGACAGTGTGATACATGCCCTGAGAGATTGAGCAGACTACAATGGTGTTACCACACTGGGCTGGCTTTTCTTTGGGTCCAGGCACTGTGCCCAGCATGGCATAGTGATATCACGCAAAAGTCTGAGGCTCTTTTTGGACTGAATTGTGGAGAGTTTGGAAAACAGCTACAAGACAAATTGTGTTTCAGCAAAACCTTTTCCAGAAACCCAAGTCTTTCTAATTTACATTGAGTGCTGTAGAAGCCAGAAAAAGCAAAATCCTGAGGCAAGAAATAGAAAAAAGCTATTTGAAACCAGCTGCTGAAAATGTGCCGTTTCAGGTCCTGGACTTTTTAATGTCGCAGTGAACTGTATTTTTCTGCCTGTTGATCCTTGGACCTTACTAGTGTGCCTCAGGCAGCAGCCACCAGTATGGCAATCAGTATTGATGTTTCCAAACTCAATTACAGTACATATTTTTACCTTCTCTTGATGTGACTACATCTGTCATTGATAAACATGATAGTGTTGGTGTGTAAAGTCGTCTATATGGTGTTTCAGCTGGTAGTGTAGCACATTTTGATTCCGAAAGTTGAGGAATGTAAAATCATCATAGCCTGAACACGTGCTAACAATAGTTTTAGAAATACAGTTGTGAAGGATGATAGCCACAGAGGCAGTGGGCTTTGGGTTATGACCAGCAGGCACCTATTCTTTAGGCTGTACTTACTAACAGCTTTAAATAAGCTGAAAGCAAACAAAATTATAACAGAAAGTTCGCAGATGGCAGGTGACAGGCATTGGAAATAAGTAACAAGACCCATTATATTGTGATTTCAATAAGTTGATAAGCAGGGCAGAAAGTGCAAAAAATACGTTTTTAAATATCACAGAATCATTCAGATTGGAAGGAACTTCAGGAAGTCTCTGGTCCAAGCTTCTGCTGAAAGTGTGGTGAGCTAGGAAGTCAGACCAGGTTGCTCTGGGCTTTTTCCAATATAGTTTTGGAAACCTCTAAGAAAAAAGATCGCACAGGCTTGCTGGGCAAGCTTTTCCACTGCTTAACTGTCCTCATGATGAGAAAATTTTTCTTCAATCCAATCCAAACTTCCTGGTTTCAACTTACACCTGTTGTCTCTCTTGTTACTGCTGGGCACCTCTGTGAAAAGCCTGGCTCTATCTTCTTGGTTACCTTCCTCTCAGGTTTTGGAATGTTTCTGTTAAATCTCCCTCTATGCTTTCTCTTCTCTGGTGTGAACAAGCCCAGCTCACACAGGTTGTATTTACAGCATGGGGCAACTGGACTATATTAGAAAGTAGCAGTCACCCTGGGAATTATCTGAGGTGGAGCTCCAGGTATAGTGTCACAACCAGAAAACTCCACAAAAATCTTAACAATGATATCAAAGCAACAATATCATATTATTCCAGTAATGTAAAATCTAATCACACTTCTTGCAAGCTGATAGTCTTAGTGTGGGGGAGGAGCAATGAGCACGTGCTCTAGAAATTCTAGATTCCTAAATTTCTCTACATGCTACAATATTAAGCTCCATGGTGCTGCATCTTTTGCCTCCCACTTTTTCTGCTCCAATGCTTAATTAGTCCACCTGGGTATCAAAACATAATTATGTGAGTTCTGTAATGAGTGAACTGACAGAGGGTTAATAATAATAAAACTGCATCATGTCCAGTTAAAGAGAGATGTGCATAAACAACAGGGTTTAGAAAAGCAAAGAGAATGAATAAAGGATGGGAGTGAAGATTTGAAGGGCATGATGTGTTTGATCAGACACTAAAACAGAGTAAGTGGTGATGTAGTAGAAGTCTGCCTGGTAATAAAAACCAAAACAAAGATCCAGTGGCAGAAAGTTAAAGACACAGGAGTCTTTTTTCCTTTTTTTTTTTCTCTTTAGCTGTGAAGCAATTAACCTTTGGAGAAATTCTTTGAGACTTTTAGATTATCCATCTCTGACCACATTTAAATTGCAAGCTAGGGCATTTCTAAGTAATTGTGCCCTTGTTCAAGCATGTATTAATCTGCAAAATTTACTTGTCTTTGTTATGTGGATGTTCAAAATAAAGAATCACAAGTGTTCCTTCCAGACTTATTGCTGACAGTTTTTAGTCCTCTGCCTTGTTTTGTGATTCTTTGAGTAAAACAAAGGTCACTGGCTGGGAGCCCCAACATATTAAGGCTATTAAGCTGTCTTCATTCAGGTTAACTTCTTTTTATTCAACAAACAAGTTTCTTTTAAAAATTCTCCATGCCCTGCATAAATCAATGCTGTATGTAAGATACTGAATACCTCAAACACAACCTTTTGCTTTCTCCCAGATCTCTCTCTAGTCATCCTCGCTGGATTTGTTTGCTATTGAATGGATTTGATCGAAGACTCTTCCACAAAGAAAAATGGTTTGTAGATCAAACAGTTCTTCAGTCAGTCAGGCAGCAATCTGTGCAAATGTGCACATTTTTGTCTAGGCAAACGTATTTGATAAAACCTTGGGACAATTTGAGATTTGGATGTTGGTGGTTCCTACAGCTCACGTCGAGCCTTGTTCCCTTGGAGCAAAGATCAGGCACAGCCAATCAGTGTGTGCACCCACTGAAGGAACAGTAGCCAGGCAACAAAAGCAGTGGCGTAGTCTGCAGCCGAGTTCTGCAGGTTGCCTCAGGAACAGAGAAAAGATGTTTTTGCAGTAGGCTGATGGCACCTTTGCCTGTAACAGAGGCTGGCACGACTGGTCTGCAGTAGAAGTTTTGATTGCTTTTATTTCGTAGCACTGTCTTTTATGTTTCAAATCATAAAGAATTTATGAGAATGCTTCTACAAGCAATCAGCTGATATTTTCTCTGTCTTCATCAGTAATGGAGTAACTGAGTCTTGCCCTCCTGTGTAAGGGAGAACTTTGTTACTTAGATAGGAAGAATTTTTTTTTTCTCAGCAGCAAAACAAACACGTAGCACATAAATGAAATAATGCATTGTGTTTAATAAGGAGCTGTACTCTAGCAGCTGCCTGACTGGTTATGTAATCTCCAGTAAATACCAGGCAGTTATAAAGTCAGCATTTTTAAGATACATGTGGAGAGGAGAGACAATATGAAGATATACTAGGTGCTTGGGGATTTTTTTCTAAAGACAGAAACTTTCTTAAAAGAATACTTGTCGCATCTAAGTTGATGGCAAAACTGCTACCTTTGGCTTGCTCTCAGTGAATAGTGTTTCCAAGCAGTGGAACCAGTACGTTTGTCAATAGAAATGCAACACAAGTAAAACTATTTCTTTCATTATTTATGATAGTATAATTTATAATAATTATTATTTATTTATTTATAATAAATAGTCATTTTCTTAAAGAGTTAAGTGCTTTTTAATCAAACAATAAGCAGAAAGGATTTTAAATAGGATTTATATCAGCTGTGCAAAGCTTCTAATTTTAGTGGCAATTTCCACCGGAGACCTTCAAAGCAATCAGGTGAGGAGCTGCCTGGCCAGCTGATGTAATTTTTAGTTATACTTTGAACACCAGGAAAGTTTGGAGGGAACACTATGGGGTGGAGGGAAGCTGTCATATCAGTATTTTTATTGGACCCATGAAATGATGGGAAGAAAAATGAGGCACTTAGCTTAATAATGATTATAAATTCATTATTACAGTCTGTATACAGTAGGTGGTACATGCAAGGGATGATACCATCATCAGTATCAATTCAGATGGTTTTGCGAAAATGTCAGTTACTATGATGTTTACCTTTGAGTTAGTACATCACAGCATCTGCCAAACAAAAGTTAGTAACATACGAAAGTAATGAAACATGAATTCAAACAACGAATAAAATGTGCCCAGCTTGCAGATTTTGGCCTTGTTAACAGGAAAGGAACTTTTGCCACAGGATGTTCATGTTGAACATCCTTTACAGGGCATGTAGTGTGGTACATAACATTTTTGTGATAGTGTATATATATATATGTATATGAAAGTCATAGTACAGTGATAGGTGGTGATGAGATCTAGTGGCATATTAAGAAAAGTCAAAATTGGTCTTGCATAGTGGCCTCATAGTTTTTAGCATTACTTACATCTCTATTATGAAGACCCCAGACCTAATACATGTAGATGGTAATGTCATGGAAGAGGCAGGTTTAAGCTTTATTGCATTGATTTCATGTTTTGCATCACACTGTGATTACTAAATCATCTTTTTGTCTTTAGTCCAGACAGACACCGGAGGGAGAATTTCTGCCTCTAGACCAGTGTGAACTGGATGTTGGATTTGGAACTGGAGCTGACCAGCTGTTCTTAGTTTCCCCTTTGACCATCTGTCATGAAATTAACTCAGAGAGCCCCTTCTTCTGTCTCTCACAAAGATCACTGAGGAGCGAGCAATTTGAAATTGTTGTCATCCTCGAAGGAATTGTTGAGACTACTGGTAAGACTTAGGATAATATGCACACTCCAATTTTTAGTCTTTGTTTTCAGTCCTGATATTTTTAGCAGGGCAGCTGTTAGTCCTGGATGCTCCAGCATATCCTGCCATATGCTGCAGAGCTTCAGTGGCTTTCACCAGCCAATAGGAGACCTCCCTTCCCCACAGGGCTCTGCGTTACCAATTCCCAAAGTGGCTGGTACATCCAGCAAGAGGCACAGCCTGCCACTCTTTGGCTGTGGCATGTAGAACAGCACAACACACTTATGAGGCTTCTGTTTTAAGGACCACCACTCTGAAAGAATGTCGAACTTTGAAAGTTGCCAGTGCTGCAAAATTTCTTTCAGCCTAGCTTGCACTGAATTGAATTCAGAATAAGAAATCCAGTTTTACAGCACAAATACAGACCTCATAGTCCAAAAAATTGTAGGCATATGTGATTATTGATAAATATGAGCAGGCTTTTCTGTTTTTTTTAAATTTGGGTATAGTGTTGTCCAGATGACAGCTGACTTTGTGGCTTTGCCTTTTGAGGACTCAATTCTTTTATGAATCCCATTAAAACGGGCTCCAGTTATATAAGAAGCTCTTCATCAAGGATCCAGGAGTACTGTTAACGTCCAAATCATTCAGTGTGGTCATCAGTATTCTGATCTTCCTCCTTTTGAGGATTTGTTAAACTTTGATTAATCAAAGAGCTTTTTTGTCCTTTCAACAAGATTACCAGTTGCCTGGTTCCTGCCTCGGAAACAGTGATGTCCCTTTGGAGAAGCCATGTGCAGTCATCTCGTGCTGGACTGGAAACAGAACTGCCTGATTACTGTCCACTTGCTGGCCTGAGCCCCAAACAAATACACAATCCACTGGGGCAGAACACTCTTCCACGTTGAGTGTGGCAGTGTTCAGATCCCTGCAGAGGCCTCTTCTTATCCTGCAGCTGAACCATTTATTTTAGATAAGCATGCATTCATAACCTCCCTTAATGCAATTACCTATCTGGATACTTGAAGGGAAACATTTTACACTTGTCTGAGAATCCTCGTAGCAGTAACCAGAGAGCAAATCAGAATTTGGGCTTACTGACTGCTAATTCTGCCTCTGGAGACTACCAGGACAGGAAGCTTTAAAGTTCTGCTCACCTGGAATATTTGTATGAATTATCATAAGGGCTGTTGTGGTGAAAGGGTAACAGATTTCTGGCTTGGTTAGAACACATTTGAGCTGTGAGTTCACACATGTAAATACTGCCAGTGATGTGTGTTTGCACTAAGTGGAGCAAAATCTTCCATGAGTTTACAATGCCACCTGTGTCTTAGCATGGAAGACAGCTTCAGTGTCTCTGCACAGCTTTTGTCTTGACACACTATTTGGAGAAAAAGTAGCACAGCCTATAGGGGAAATGCAGGATTACATTTTTCATTTAGCATTGGTTTCCTCAACACCTGATCCTTGCCAAAGACTTCTGTAAGCCTCTGCCAWGCAAGAGTTCTTTCTCCCAAGGTGACTTCCAAGAAACAGTATTACTTGCTCTCTCAAGGCTGAATTGGGATTGTTCAGCCTGGAAAAGAGAAGCTTTGGGATGACCTAATTGCAGGCTTCCAGTACTTGAAGGGAACTTGCAGGAAAGATGGAGCAAGACTATTTAGAGCAGCCTGTAGTGACAGGACAAGGGGGAATAGGTTCAAATTGAAAGACAGTAGGTTTAGATTAGATACTAGGAAAAAATTCTTTACTCTCAGGGTGGTGAGGACCTGGCACAGGTTGCCCAGGGAAGTTGTGGATGCCCCATCCCTGGAAGTGTCCAAGGCCAGGTTGAGTGGGGCTCTGAGCAACCTGGTGTAATGGAAGGTGTCCCTGCTCATGGCAGGGGGGTTGGAACAGGATGATCTTCAAAGTCCCCTTCCCACCCAAACCATTCTGTGATTTTACAATATGAGCTGTAAGATTGTTGCTGCTGTCAAGCTGTCCTGGTTTAACCCCAGCCAGCAGCCAAGTCCCAGACAGCCACTCACTCACTCCCCCACCAGCGGGACTGGGGAGACAATCAGAAGCCAAAAGTGAGAAAACTCCTGGGTTTAGATAGAGACAGTTTGATAGGGAAAGCAAAAGCCACACACAGAAGCAAAGCAAAGCAAGGGATTAATTCACTGCTCCCATGGGCAGGCAGGTGTTCAGCATCTCCGGGAGAGCAGGGCCCTCTTTGGTCAGTTTGGGTCACCTGTCCTGGCTGTGTCTCCTCCCAGCCTCCCGTGCACCCCCATCTTCCTCACCAGTGTGGCCATGTGAAAAGCAGAAAAGGCTTTGGCTCTGTGTGAGCACTGCTCAGCAATAACAAAAACATCTCTACATAATCAACTCTGTGTTCAGCACAAATCCAAAACATAGCTCCCTACTAGCCACTGTGAAGAAAATTAAGTCTATCCAGCACACAAGCTAATACTGTGTTAGTTTTACGTTTTGCTTTTTCTTGGTTGCAAGTCTGCAATATTTAATCCAATATTTGCATAGAAATCTAGTCAGTCAATTAGAGGCTCTCCATTGACTGTTAGAAAACTGTCTAGAAACAACTGCCCCATTTTATAATCTATAAAATTCTTGGCTTACGGGCTGCAGTTGATTTTTACCTGTCAGCCTTACCTTGTATTTTTTGTTCTATATGCCAGTCTTCTTGCTCACATTAGAATGCCATGCTCTTGTCCATTTCCACAGGAATGACGTGCCAGGCTAGGACCTCGTACACAGAAGATGAAGTCCTTTGGGGCCACAGGTTCCTCCCAGTCATGTCTCTGGAAGATGGCTTTTTCCGTGTCGATTATTCTCAGTTTCATGCTACATTTGAAGTCCCCACTCCTCCTTACAGTGCTAAAGAGCAAGAAGAAAACCTGTCCCAGTCATCCCTTTTGAATAGTCCTGTTGATAATAAAACCAGAAGAGAACAGGTTTGTCCACCTGACTGTCTTGATATTGCAGGAGAGAAAAACAAGCTCCCTTTTAAACTTCAGAAGATTAGCTTGAGAAAGGAAGGCCTTCCACGAAGAGCCCTGAGAATGAGTTCCAGTAACACAGAGAAGACTTGCAGTACTGGAGATCTCTTGGAAATTCAAGAAATAAGTCCCATCTCTGATGGTGAAGACAGTGATAACAGGATACAGCTGGAAGCCTTAAAAACAAATGCCAAGGCTTTGACTCAGTCTACCAGCGATCTCAAGTTACAGAAGCATTCTCCAAGTATGGGTGCTCTGGAGATTAAATTGGAAGATAATTTTCCTGCCAACCTTTGAAAAATGAACTCTGATCGCTTCTCTTAAGAACTGAAGAAACAGGAGTTGTTGCTGATAAACTGCATTTGAGACTGCTGCCCTGAAAGAGTTGTTTTACAGTAAAGGCATGATTTGGTTTTGCTACTTGCAGGAAGAACAATCCTTTTTGTATAATTGTTGAGGTGGCACAGTAGGACTTTGAGGGGCAGTAAGATTCCACTGTCATGCCAAAGAGATTCCTGCCCTAATGATGTTTATCAGCATGCTCATTGCAAATCTACACTGTCTTCCATGTATGCAGATGCTTTTTCACAAAGCAAGGATCAGATCTTTAGTCACAGAGTGAAACGTTCGGAGGTGAAACCAGAAAGGGTGTAACACCAGCTGGATCATGGCTTTGTGCAGCTCAGATCTTGGACTGTTCCTGATGTACAGAACAGCAGAACACAGGACGAATCTGTGGCATGGCTCAGTCGTAGTCCAGTTCTCTCTCAGTGACCCCTCTGGAAAGTGGCCTTCCTGCTGGCATGCATCCTTCTTTCCCAACGGTTGTGGCACGCTCGCTCTGTGCTCCCAGTGTCTCACTCGCTGTCATTCAGGTACAGGAAGCAGTTTGCAATAACTCTTTGGGTCATTTGACTCACATGAGCTCTCACAAACATGAGGGTCATTTATCCTGTCCAGAATTAGACCTCAGCATTTGATTTGGTGGATCACATGTTGAATTTTAATGACCATATCACCGCTCACTGTGAAGGAAACTTGATATTGGTAGCTCAACTTACTGGTGTGTTTTATACTGCAACTAAATGTAAATTTAGTTTGGAGACATTGTAAGTAAATAAAAGCAAAGTGCTAGATAATGCTCACTCATTACTCATCTCAGTTTTACCAATGAATGGTAGTGTCTTTGATGTTGCTAATTTTCATTTTGTTCCATTTGCCTTCTCCATTTGTATATGATTCTCAGTAATTTTGTAGATTTGGTATTTATTGCTATTCAGCTCAATCCACCTTAGCCTGTGAAAGAGGCTTTTTCTTTCCTGGTTGTGAGTAAGTATAAACACATCTTGCTGTTTTGTAAACTGCAGTGTTCAGTAGCTCAGCTTATAGGGTGTTCATCACCAGAGCACCAGCAAAGCACTCTCCAACAGAAGGATCAAATTCTGCTCTTGTTTCATGGACAGAATTCAGTCAAACTTAAAAGGGGTGGCAGTGGCTGTATTGGTTGGCAATGCATTCCTTGATGGTAAAGTGATATATCCAGGCTAGGAATAGCTTGGCTTGCATAACTCGCTGTTTCTTGCTTTTGATCTGTCTACAGTGTGAAACTGGAAAATGGTATTTTATGCAGGGATAAGACTTGCTGCTTGTTGTTGTTTATTTGTTTTCAACATGAATTTCAACAATATATATGTGCTGAAATCTGTATTTTCATTTATTAACTGTATTTGTATGGAGTGTTTAGATGACAGCATGAAGTCTTAAAAGATGATGACCCTCCCTACTCTCCAGAACAGCCAGAATTGGTATAAAATAAAATTACATCCAGCTCGAGTCTCAAGCATTCTTTAGTGGAAATGTGCACGTGCATGTTGACAGCAAAGGAGCCCCAGGAGACAAAGCACCATCCTCGGGCACAGCTCCTCTGCTGTGGGGCAGGAACTGGGGGGGACTTCACCTCCCTGTGCAGGGCAGGGCGTGTACAGATGGAAATGGCATTCTTAGAGCAACGAGCTGCTGACCAGGGCAGTCTCACTCATTTTGTGCCTCCTTTGAGCGTGAGTGGGAACAGTGGGGGGGGGAGGCTGGGAGGGTGATGCTGTCACTGGGAGCACCCCAATGTCACTGGGAGAGCCATGATGGGGTGGAGGAGCGAGTGAGAGGGGGATCGGGGCGTCCTGCAGGGTCCCTACAACAAAGGGAGGTGGCAACCCAAAYCAGCATTAAAAGGAGTTAAAAAGCAAACTGCATTGTAAAAATAAAAAAGCTGGCTAGTCCTCCAAGATCCTTGAGACTGAACCAGAACCATGGAGTTCAACCCAAGACTGAAGCTGACGCCTCCAACAATGCAAAGAGTAAACCAGAAACTCGAGTCTCTGTGGCTGCTGAAAAGTTGTCGGCAGAGAGGTTTTCTAACTTTCCCAGCATTTTSGTGAGACTTTTCTCTGTCTCTCTTCTCCCAAGCAGAACTATKATAAACAATCCTAGGAGCTTTTGTAAATTAACTAAGTTTTGACTAAGTTTTGTGCAGCTGCGCTTTGTTATCATTCTTGCTTAGATAAATATTTTGGAATAGGTGGTGTTAGAATTGACCAATGAACTTGGTAGGTGGCTGACCAAGGGTCCAATAGACTCTTGACACTTCTGTAAACGTCAAGCAAGTTAAGGGATATAAGGCTCTGTATAATTAGAATTAATTAATTAAAGGCTGGCATTGCTTCGTTCTCGCTGGACTTTATGTCGTATTCCTTCTGACTCTAGCGACATCTGGTGGATCCCGACGTGTACTACAACCTGAGAAGGTAATATCGATCCGCTCCCCCCACCCCCCCGGGTTCTCGCTCCGGGCGCCCAGCCTTGCCCGAAAAAACTGCAAAAATGGAACAAACGGGCTTGAGGGAGAGTGAGGCTTTTGCCGCCTGGAAGATTGCCCTTAGAGCTGAGATTCCTGAGGACTCGGTTCTGCAGTTTCTCGCTTGGGCAACCAGCCATGACTTCCAGCTAACTTACGATAATGCATTTTGTTCAGACACTTGGCAGGAACTGGGGCAAACATTAACTGGGGAGCTCATTTATGGGGACGAAGACGTTACAGAACTCCTCCGCGTTTGGCGGCTTATGCATGATGTCCTCCTGCGCTTTCAGCCCGTAGCACAGGCTGACGCTCCTCCGAGCTCGRAAGCGGAGATGGGAGACGATGCTACGTCCCTGGGGTCGCTTGGCTCATCTCAAGATGCGGTCTTTGAGGACGCCGGGGATGGCAGGTCCTCGGCGAGGTCCGCAACGTCGTCTTTCCGAGCRCCAGTCCCGACGGTGGCATGGGGGTCCTGTGCAGTGGCACCCGGCCGAGAGTCCCCTCGCTGTGTAAACATCGGTAGGCAGCCGGAGGGAGCTGCGGCGCGTCCTCCCCCTTATGCGTCGGGGTCAGTCCCTCCSTCTGCGCAACAGACCCACCCAGCGCTGTCCTCCGCCGGCGCCATGGGCCGTGTAGTCTCTACAGCCCCCCCGCTCCCGCCGGATCCCGCCCCGGAGCTCTCGCGACCACCCGTGCGCCCGAGCTCCGATCTCCCATCTGCACAGTCCTCCGTGGCGGGGC
>JACAXG010000252.1:487301-678377 GCA_018881555.1 Amblyornis subalaris | reverse complement strand
CCCTCAGAGACCAAGGTGTACGTGGGGAACCTGGGCACGGGCGCCGGCAAAGGCGAGCTGGAGAGAGCCTTCAGCTACTACGGACCGCTGAGAACCGTGTGGATCGCCAGGAACCCGCCGGGGTTCGCCTTCGTGGAGTTTGAAGACCCCCGGGATGCTGAAGATGCTGTGCTTGGCCTCGACGGGAAGTACGTGCATGCCTGGAATTTCATTGACTGCCACGGCCGCAGTCCCTGATCTCCCTATCCCCACACCAATCATGAATTTCTCATGCTCGTTGCGTGAGCACAGCAGAGAAGAATATTCCTTTGGCTAATACCTGCTGTGTTTTGTAGGATAATATGTGGCTCCAGGGTTAGAGTGGAAGTGTCCACGGGGATGCCGCGCCGCTCCCGTTACGACAGGCCCCCGGCCCGGCGCCCCTTTGACCCCAACGACAGATGCTACGAGTGTGGTGAGAAAGGCCACTATGCCTATGACTGTCACCGCTATAGTCGCCGAAGGAGGAGCAGGTACGTGCGGGGCCGGGGCGGCCACGTTACTTCGCCAGCTCGCTTTTGTGTAGTTCTTGTTAGCAAAGAACAGAATGTTACACCAGTTTTAACTCTTAATGTCGTAAGTCAACAGGTGTATATCACAAATTTTTTTTCTGCTAATACATATAAAATGTTAATATCTTAATAATCAACCTGGTCAAAACCTTTCAGGTTTCTTCGTTTGAGTCAGTCGCCTTGATTCAGAATGTCACGAGCCTTAAGATTTCATGCTGAGGCGCCTTGCAAATCCGACACTTAAGATCCTCCTAGACCTTGAGGTGATCAGCATAAGAGGCCAGATCCCCTCGAGCCATCTACACGTAGCTTCACCTTATTCTTTAAGGGCAGAAAATTTGAGACGGTGACCGCCGTAACAGTAAATTTGGCTTTCAATTGGGGCCCCCCTCCGGTTTAGAAAGAGGAACACCAGATTGACCACATTCCCACCTAGAAAAATCTTCTTGCGTCAATCAAGCCTCACCCTGGCTCATTGGGCTGTCAGTTTGATCGTCGTTAGATTGAAGAGAACACCTACCTAGATGCAGCGCTCGCCTATAGATACTTCTAGATCGTCTAGATCTGCTAGACCTTGGGCCAAAGAGGGTCGACCTGCAAACTTGCAAGGTTTATTTTAAATACGCATTACAGTGTTTTCTATTCTAATGTAATTCTGCAATGTAATTCAGCTTTTAACATTTTTCTAGGTAGTAAAAATGCTCAAGACAAGTAGGCCCAGACATTTTTCCAACTGACAGATGCTAGTGGTGTGTTTTTGTTGTTTGGTTTGGTTTGGTTTTTGGTTTTTCTTTTATTTGCCTTTTTTATTTTAAATTCTCTTTTTAGTTGTCTGAAAAAAGTTTTGACTTCAGCAGGGCCTCACATGTACTGGTTGCTGCAGCTGTTTGTTGATACCTGTTTTTTCTAACCTAAACCCAGGTCCCGGTCTAGATCCCGCTCGAGGTCCCGAGGAAGAAGGTATTCCAGGTCACGCAGTCGGAGCCGTGGTAGGAGGTAGGTTCCTGGCTTTTGTGTTTCCATTCTTTCTCTTAATCCTCCCTCTGCACCCCCCCACCCCCCCCTTTCTGTTTTGTAGTTGTGTAAAGTGTCTTGCAGTGAGCAGGTTGGTTTTTCACCTTGTTTTGTAGATCCAGGTCAGCTTCCTACCGCAGGTCCAGGTCAATCTCTCCTCGTAGATACAGATCATTCTCCCCCCGCAGATCCCGCTCTGGTTCTCTAAGAAGGTCAAGGTATGTGTTTGTTGTTAAACCCACAGCATTGCTGAAGGGCATGTAACTTGGAGTTGAAACATCACATACTCATTTATAGCATATATAATATAAACATTTATATTACATTATATATTATTATTATATTATTATATATTATTTTATTATATTATTATTATAGTATATAAACATAAGGTTTATATTTTTGCAATCCTTGTGTTGGTAGGAACCTTTGTGGTGTTATCTGCCTAAGACCTAGTCTGAATGCTTCCTTTGTGCTAAAAATACAAGCATATAATTTTGGAACTGCTGTTTTAAGATTTTTTTTTTCCCCTAACATTGCACCAGAGTTACAGCCTTTCTCTATGGTTAAGGTTTCCAAATTCAGCTTCAAGTGTACAGGGTGTAATTGATTAGTCAAGTAGGACAGAGGGATTTTTTTACATGGGTGGCAATACTGACCAAAGGTACTACAACCTTCTAATGATAAAAGTTACTTCTGTACAACCAAGAGTCCAACAAAATTCTGGGACATTTACAATAACTGATCTYTGTCTCAGCTGTCTGAAGCATGTGATAGTAGAGCTTCCACTGCTTTTTCCTAGATCTAGATCCAGATCACGCTCAAGGTCCCGGTCTGTTGTATGGCCTCGAAGCAGGTGAGACATTTGTTTTAATTCAAACCAGTAATAGTTTTGGTGTGTTGTTTGGTTGTGGTTGTGTTTCATTGTTTTGGGTTTTTTTTCCTTCCTTGGGGGAATTTATCTGGAAGGTGTTAGGTTGCCCAGCAGAGCAATATTCACACTTAGAAATTTATACCTTTTCACAGACAAAAGTTGTGATCGGATCTTCTTTAATAAATAGAAAAGTTTGTTTTGGTATATGGCTACTATATATAGTCTAGGTTTGCATAGCCAAAAGAAAGCATATGTGTGATTAATGGCCTGTGGAGAGAATTTTTGAAAACAAGTTCTTACATAAGTAGTAAATTGAGGATGGTCTTGTGCTGCCTTACCGTTACCTAGCCCTGGTACTAAGTACAGTTCTGGGTGGTTGTGAGCAATCCCAGCCTCTAACTGATCCAGTGAAAACTTACTCGTTCTAGTGGGAAGGAACTGGGACAGAGAGTGGCTCAGCACAGTGATCAGGAAGGTTTCAAAGCAGTGGCACCTAATATTTTGTTTAATGTTGCCAACAGTGTCTATGTAATATTTCCATAAGTTAATAGGCCAGGTAAAAGTGAATCTTGATCACCCTTTTAAAAACAGTTCTGAGCAGAACTGTATCTTTAATAAGTAGACTTATTAAAGTATCTTATTTTTTGGCCATATCTGTTGAACTGAGCATTCTGATGTTGAGTAATAGCACATGCCTGAATTCTGACACTCCAGGAAGACAAACTTTTTAAAGTAACAGTAAATACTTGAGTTGATAAAGTAACATAACTAATGTGGGAGCCAAGTCTCACTTTTTAAGTAGATTTTAATTCATAAGATGAACTGGGAATAGTTTACACGTCAGTAGCCAGATAGTGAAGATAAAACTGAAATGCTGTTTTCATTGGGATAACTGATGAAAAAATCTGGATTATGCTTGAATAAAATAGGCAGTGGGAACTTGACCTGAAGAATCAGCATCAGCTCTTCAGCACACATGCTTACTTTGTGGCTGATTTTGGGCTCTTAATGTGCTGTTAAAATATTTTCTAAGATGACACTTCAAACTATTCTTCCCTTTATAGAAGGGATGCTTGCAGGTAGGAAGGAAGTCCGGGACTCTGGTCTGGTGTTTTGTGAAACTGGTAGTTGAAGCTTTGCTGGGGAGCTTCATGTGCTTGCACTCATTTCTTCTGATGAGTGGAGTCTCTGCAATCATAGCTAAAGGATTCCCTTGAAATATCCCGGGGGAAGCCTGCAGCACCAGAGCCTTCCCTCTGTGGTTGGTGGTGCTGCRTGGTGTGGATTTGCTGTTGCTGGTGTAGCTAACTCTCAATGTATTTGCATGCCCACTGGCTGCTTTGCTGAGCTTTATTTTTCTCCTGTTGTAGGTCTGAGTCTCATGGTAGATCTAAATCTGGCTTACCTGCTAAAAGGTGAGCGTTTAAATACAAGTACCACTCAGCTGGTTTTTGTTTTCCTTGGTGCGGGTTTTTTTAGGGGGTTTTATTTTTTTTCCCTCGTTCAAAATCTGTTTGGACCAGTATTCCAGTTGCATGTGGAAGACAGTTTTTTGTTGTGGGGTTGGTTTTTTACTTTCATAGCTGACTTCAAAAACATTTTTCATACATTACTTTCATGTATTTTTTAACAGCTGATTTTTGGGACACCAGGCAATTCTTCCAGGATTGTGCATACAGATTTTGTTTCACTCCATCATGGTGACAACTATTTTTGACAGGATTTGGGGCGTATCTTTTCCTATCTTTGTTCTCAAATGTCTGTAGTTCTCTCTCTTCCTAACTGCTCGATTCACTGCTCCTGCTTTGCAGGGTTACTGTGTTTTATAGCAGCTTTGAAGCTGTATGTTGCTCTTTTCCCAAGGGCTCCAGCTTCCAGCATTTTTTCTTCTCACCTGCAGCTTCTTGCTTCAAGTAACTGGGGACACTTGCTGTGAGCAGTGTTAATGCATTTAACATGTCCTGGTTTTAAATGGTCAGAAGTGATTACTGAGAGTACCCAAGTGTACCAACCGCACTGATTGTTTTGTTTGTTTGTTTTTAAACAGCCGCTCAAAGTCCAGATCACCATCTCCAAAGAGAAGGTAGGAATGTCTTAAAACTGGAGTCTGTCATATGGTCAAATAGCACTAGAGTTGGAGCAGTTCCTGTAGAAGTTAACTTGGGCAAGGATAAAAGCTTAGGTTTTTTACTTGCCTGAATCTGTGAACTGTGAAAAGATGAATTGTTATGGGCATTTCTTGCTGCTGGTAGTCAGAGTGTCATGATAATAACTCTTAAACAAACCTGCTTTAATGAAATGTTCCTGAGGAATTTAGAATCTGGGGAAGAAGTGAGTAATACAAGGTGTGGAGCAGACCAGAAATATGCTGTAGGATTAAATTCCTCCTGGTGACTCCTGCGGGCTCAGTTGCCCAGCTGCCAAGCTGTGCTATGCACCATGAAGTACGAGGTTTTCCTCTGTTACTAGGGATGTGCTGGAATGGAGGTGTCTGAGCAGGCTCGATGTCTCATCTAACTGTTGGAGCTCAGCTCTCTTAATTAGTCCTCAGCTTTCAAGCTTAAAGCAGTTTTTAACTTTAAAAAGTGTAAAATATAACATTTATTTCATTATTTGAGAACTGTAAATGAAACTGGGGCTGGGACTCCTGAGCAGAGGAAGCCTGGGGTAGCTGCACAGTTTCTGTTGGTTTTGCTGTAGGAGTTGTTCTTAATTTTTTTTTTCCCTTTCAGTCACTCACCTTCAGGAAGCCCTTGAAGCAATGAAAGTCCTGAAAGAATGGATTCAAATTTAAGAAGTTTAGTAAAAAAAAATATTTTGTTTACATTATAAGGGATTTTGTGATGTAAGGGCTTAGTCCTAGAAGGCTGTTTCTATTGACTAGCAATTGGCATGAATCTCTATCTTCTAAAAAGTCTTACTAGCAGACTAATACAAAACTCTTCTGTTGTGTTCATGTTCTGTGATCTGGAAATGTTGGGCTTTTTTTTTTTTATTGGTGCATTGAAATAAAACTGCATTTCTAACTAAGAAATAAACTGTGATAACTGAATGGTTAATAGTTGGGAAGAGGGAACAGGCTCCGTGGCCCTGGGGTGAAAGCAGAGGGCAGGCTGGGACAGGCACGTGTGTGCCTTCATCCCTGCAGAGCACCAGTTAGAGGGAAAAGTTACCAGTGCCAGCTGCCATTCCTGCTGTTCTGGCTGGAGTGTTACAGTGATCTGTACCTTGTGTTATTCCCTGCACCTCCGAGCTTGGTGAGGCACAAAACCTGTCTAGATGTAAACTACTGAAGGAAATGTTTTTCAAAGTCTTGGTTTATGTCTTGGTTGTCCAGATCGTACTACTTCTTTGTGATAATTAAAGTGGCAATTGTGGTGTAAAAGATAATATATACTAGTTTCAGGAAATGTAGGGTTTTTCTTAGAGGTGACAGGTCCTAAGCATAACCTGCAGTGTATGTGGGGTATTAACTCTGGTTCTACCTGTGGGACCTGATCTGCCTGGTTCCATCTTTGGCAGTGAGATGTACCTCATCTCACTGGAAAGGGCCTCGCTGTCCCTGATCAGTGGTTGCTTTGGGAAACCAGACTGTCGCTGCCTGGATAGGGATGGTCCCCATCTCACCCATGGATGGGTTACTGAAAGATTTAATATAAGAAAATAGTGCAAGATATTTGCCAGCTTATCTTTGCAGCTGATAATGGCTGTTTCCAGAGTAGTAAAGAAATCGGAGTGCCAGGTAATTTTGACTTAAAGTCGTCCTTATATTATGTTCTGCTCTATTGCTGAGTCTTAGCAGCCTGGGAGGAACAGTCATTCTTTGGGGGCTTCGAGGTGGGCAGTAGCAGTGGGTTGATCCTCAGCTGTGGCATGGAGCACTGGAGCAGATAGCAGCACCCAGCCGCAGGGCTTTAGATGAGCTTTAATCATTCTTGTTTTATGAAATGTCCAGGAATTAAAAGAATGGTAATGAGCCCCTATACCTATGTCTTTACAAATATCCTTCCTGTCTTGTCTTAGCCCTCCTCTCCTCCATGTTTGTACATTTCAGTGCACTGGTGCTGAGGGGGGAGGGTGAGTGATGTCCCTGGCTGAACACCTGCCAGGAAGGGGGGAATGAATTCCTTACTTTACTTTGCTTTACTTGTGTGCACAGCTTTTGCTTTTATTAAATCAGCTGTTACCTCCAAACATGAATTTTCTCATGCCAGTACTGTGTTGTGGAGGTGGCATGGAGGAGGGAGTGGCTGGGAGGTGCCTAGTAGCCAGCTGGGGCTAATGCCCAACAGCAAYAGAGCAGAGCTGCAGCAACCACTCTCTGCACAGGGGTGTTGGTCATAGCAGTCCCTGCATCTTCCTCCTGTGAGGGYGCGTTAAAGTGAAACTCCTATGAACATTAATGTGTGCTTTTTTTAAAAAATCAAACTATTCCCCCAAAAATGTGCCTTCCTCCCCTCATTCCTCAGGCTGAAGGGTGCTAGATCAGACTGGTGTTAGAGTTCACTCTGGTTCTACTATTAGAGGTGACGGCCAAATCCTGTCACTTAAGGCACTTGATATTATTTGAGCAGCTTGGCTGCAGCAATGCTCAACACTGCAATTAATGCTAGAGGGAAGAAATAATAGTTCATCATTGCTACAGCATTTTACCACACACTGCAGCAGTCCATTCCCCAGAGCAGGAGTTTGGCTAAAAGTTTCCAAAAGTGGGACTTTGTTCCAGCTGTGCAGGGTGGCAGGAGGACTACCCCATGCCAGAGACGGTTAACAATTTGCAATGCCCAAGAATTCATTTTTAATGCACTACAGCTGTCCCATCTTGGCTGTTCTACTTCTTCCCAGTGCAGGWAGGGCTGGAACAGCCTGTCTTTCAGGGAAAGTGTCCACACTCCTGCCGTTTTACCCTGTCAYCAGAACAACCTGCCCTGATCCAACACCCCACTCTAACTGATCCAGTGCAGTCTCCTCACCAGAGAACACTGAATTTCAGAACCCCCTGACACACATCAAAAGGTGCTCACTTGTGTAAGGGCTTTGGGGTGGGCTGTAAGCAAAAGATCCCTGGTCAGATGAAACTGACTGACGTGGTGCAGTCTTGGTCAAAATGCAGAAGTGAGTTAAAACCAATTTGGGAGTAGCCTCCTATGTCACATGCTGCCTCCAGACATGACTTTTACAAGAAAAGCTGGCTAGCAGGTATTGTGACCAGAAAACACTGCTGGCAGGGTATAGTCCCATGAAAAAACACTCTCTTACTTGGAGGATTCTATTCCTTCTGGAAGATCTGCCATTTTCCCTTTCCCAGAGTGTACTGTGAGCCACCTTAGTTTCAACAAGCGAGCAGAAGGAAAAAAAACCCAAACTGTCAACAGTTGTTGCCAACTTGTTCTTCCAGAGATCAAGGCCATGTTTTGGACCAATAAATACATCAAGACCCTGATGTTACTTGGTCTGTTCTCGGGCAGTAGCGATGGGCGATTCTTTACAGAAAGCTGTTCTGATGTCACTGCGTGGTCACAAGCTTGACAATCATCCCGATGATCCGAGATCCACGGGGGCACATGCATAAATCCATGCTGGGATTCTTGATTTTGTCCTGCAGCAGCTGGTCTAGCTCACAGCGCAGCTCTTTCACCAGCTCGGCCACCTGACACGTATTGTAAAACACAGAGGGAAGTGTAAGGCTCATCTCCAGCACAGCCCCGCAGCGCTCCCGGGATGATCCCTCCTTTTCCTCACCTGGTGAGAGGCAGCCACAAAGCGTATCCAGCCGTCATCCAGCGAGATGACAAAGTCCCCCTTGAGCAGCTGCATGTGCACCTGGCCRCCCCCGAGCAGCACCAGCGGGTACACGGACACCATGCTGCAGTCCCGGATGAACACGCGGCTCGTCTTGATCTTCTCGTGGTACACCAGGTACGGGCTCTCRAAGTGCCTGGTCTGGGACAGGGACACAACAGCCTCGCTAAAGGGACACAGCTCTTCCTGCCTCTTCCACACAGGCCGCCTCTGCCTCCTCTACAGCTGCAAAGAGCAGCAAATGTGCCTAAAATGCACCTGCATGAGGAACAGACTCTGACCCATACAAGCTGCCAACACCTTTGCTAGTTACCCCTTGCTCCTTCCCACTTTGCATGTGAGAAATCAGCTAATTCTCCAGTGCTGACTCAAAGAAACAAGCCAGAGTAGGTCCCTGAATTATTTGCCAATAAATAATACTGAGGAGAAACCAGGCGAGCATTGCAACTGAAACTTTACTTTGCAGAAGTAGCTTAAGAAAACATGAATGGGGGGGGGTTATTGCACCCACTAGTTCCCCTCCAGAAGCTAGAGTTTAACTGTGTGCCCATGGGACACTCCTAACTCAGGAAAGCACCATTATTTACAATGGAACTGTTCAATCATTGAGATTTTTTATTTTAAATATCAATAGGAACCCTCWCTGTAGTCTTAAATACTCAAGCAAAGGTGATTTCTTTCATAAAAAAGAGCATGCATTGCAGAAAAAAGAATCCTGACCTGATAATTCACAGATGAAGGATGAATATGAACATAACCATCATTTTTAGTAACAAACTTCAGCTCTTCTGCTTTTGGTTGCATTTTGACCGCTCCTGTACTGGTCTTCTGGTATTTACCCTCTGGCTTTTTCACCTATATGGTAAGAAAAAAGGTTATAAAAATCTGCTGCACCAGAAAACCTTTTAATCTTCTGTTTTACGTTTTTCAAAACCAGAAATTCTGTAGTAGTAACATGTTAAGTCACTAGAGACAGATATTACACTGCAGGTGCTGTCTAACCCTGGCTTGGCTTGTAACCTCAGCCTTCTAAAAAGCTGTAATTGAAAGTAGCTTCTTAACATTTTCTGCTGGCTTGTGTGTGACACTGCCATCAGCCTGTAGGAACAGCAGCAGTCTCAAGCAATACAAACTGCAGCTCTGCTCCCGTCTCTAACCCAGTAAGCAGCAAACTTTGGCAACCTAAGCCAGGCTCAAAGCTGCCACACTGAGCCCAAATGAAAGCAGGCTGTGCTAGACAGAAGGAAAAATGAAACAGCATTCTTTTACCTGGACAACATTGGGATACAGTGCAGCACACAACATGGCTGAGATCAGCTTGATGTTCTCTGCATTCGAATTTGCCTGTGAAATCAATACATGCATTAGGGATCCAACAGTTAAGTGTGTAATGGTAAAGCCCTGCTCCAGGAACAACTGAATTCCTGAAGCTGGTTCACTTTTAGAGCTGCACTGCTGTGCTTTATAGAGGAGGACAAGTCCCTGCTCCTGAGGTCTCAGGCTGGACCTGGCCTGTGTTCCCCCCACTATCAATGCAGCAAATTGGCCACCACTCTCCTGGTGCAGTTAGTGCTGAACTGAATTGTCCTGACATGTGGCTACAACGCAGCTCGCACTCACCAGAAATCAGGCACAAGTTATTCCAATGCACAGGAAGATTCTACAACTACCAAACCCTGATCACCATGTAGCCCCAGGAGATCTCTTGCCCCAGAGGTACTGGTTTCTGAAGAATGCCCACACGAAAAACTGCAGCATCACTTTGAAGCACTGAAATGCTGTGAATTACCTCTTCTCCCGTGGCATCCAACACGCCATCGCCTCCTTGGGACCACTTCTTCTCAATGTCCCTGGCTCTCAATCCCTCCTTCACAAAGCCAATGTCAGAAAGCAGCTCTGCAAACTGCCTCTTCAGACTGGCAATTTCCTACAAGCACACAAAGGGCTGTGATGGCTGTCACGTTAAGCAGGGACAGTCTGCCCCAGTGGCTTATTTCTGTCACTAGGACTCTGCCACTGTCCCAACCAGTCCCTGTGCAAGGCCACAAACACTGACTTACCTGAAGAACTCTTCCTGACAAAAAGTTCTCCCTGCAGTAGTTGTAGCTTGCTTGAGAGCCTTCTTTGATACTTAAACGCCACCCCTAATTGAGAGGATGGGAGGAAGCCTTTAATAWAAAATATTTCCGCTTGAATTTCAAACACATCACAAAACCCTGAAAGAGGATACTGAGTTTTAACYCACCTTATAGGCCTGGAGAAGAGCCAGGTAGTCACTGTTTCCTACTGCAAACTCCAGCTTCTTTTTGTTTGCTTCTTCCCTTTTATCCCATGGTGACACCTACACAGGCAGTAACAGGTTAGTGTGTTCTTCCCCTCACCACTTGGACAAGCCACTCTAGAGCTACAGGGCACATTATCTTTGGTATTTTCACAGCAGCTCACTGGTCAGAATGAGAATTTTCCCTATGGATAACACAAAATATGAGGCATTCATAAAAGCACCTGATTCAAAAAGCCAAGGTGACAGTGAACACACAAACTGAGATCCAAACTGAACTCTACACTCACAGCTCAGACATGTCAGCTCCATCATCACTGTTTTTACACCAAATTCAGACAAAAAGTCTGCACTTCTTAGTTAAAAATTTAAAATAATATTAACTCTGTTTCTACTGTATACTTATAAATACCACTCTTGCTGCTGCCACACGGTTTTGAACTTCTGCTTATTAACTGGACTGTTTTAACAAGAACTGCATTAACATATAAACAATGTAGGCTAAAAAGAAGAATTAAAATACTCAAGTGTAGTGTGCTGCAAGTCACAACAGCATTTTGCTGCTGCACGAAACCACAGCCCTTGGGTTAATACTTACAAAAGGTGACTTAAAGGCCAGGCTGGCTGCTATGGTTAGTGCAGGGTCTAGGCAGCGGAAAATGGTGCCAAACAGCATGAGTTTGCCAATCCTGACATCCACAGGCAGCGAAGCCAAGTGGTATCCCAAGGGAGTGAGCTTTTCATCCGGAGTTAACGCTCCCAGGTCTCGCAGTCGCACCTTTGATGCCTGCAAAGACTCGGTCCTAGGGGGCTCGATCAGTCGGGATAAGACAGAGTGAAGGCTCTGCTCAGAAAACATCTCCAGGATCTTAATTCTTAAGGAGGGAGGGGGAAAAAATTAAAAAGAAAAAAAAAAGTAGCTTAGTTCCACACACAGGATAAAAAAGGAAGCTGTGAAGAACGTACTCCCTAGAAGAGGGCCTGCAATGCATATTTGAAGTCAGGGAGCAATGTGGAACGTTGAGTCTGCAAGAACAGATTTCTATTTAGCACACTAAGGTTTAAAATAAAGTTTTTAGTGTAAAAATGTAATTTGTGCTGTTTTGTTTCCTTTTAATACAAAGGGGTGCACAGTGGGGAAGGCCTGGTGGGTGAAGGGATAGGAAGGTCTCTTCATTTAACATTTGCATGGTGATGGTGCTTGATGCAGGTTGTGGCAGGTGCTCCCTGCAGTAAAGAGAGGACATTCTGCACAGTGGCTTTTTCAAGAAACACAGGGACAACAGCTCACCTCAGACAAAGCTGCTCCAAGGGCACTCTCTGTATTTCTGGCAGCTGTTGTTTTACAAGCTGATGGTTGTAGTGGTGGCTGCTGAAGAGATGGAAGCAGACACCTGAGGCCACACGGCCTGCTCGCCCTTTCCTTTGCAGAGCATTGGCCTTGGACACAAATGTGTCCTCCAGACTTTCCATTCCTTTGCCTGGGTCGTATCTACAGGACGGCAAGAAATAGGCTTATGTTCATAGAACCGGAGAATGGTTTGGGTTGGAAGGGACCTTAAAGATCATCCAATTCCAACCTCCCCCACCACGTGCAGAGAGAGTTTCCACTAAACCAGGTTGCTCAGAGCCCGGTCCAACCTGGCCTTGAACACTTCCAGGGATGGGGCAGCCACAACTTCTCTGTGCCAGTGCCTCATCACAGTAAAGAATTTCTTCCTAATATCCAGTCTAAACCTGCCCTCCTTCAGTCTGAAGTCATTACCCCTCGTCCTACCACCTGCCCTTGTACAAAGTGAGTATGCATGAGTGCAGAGTGAACAGGCACAGGCTGAGCAGGCAGATGCTGCCAACTTCTGTATGGATAGAATTCCCACCACTGCATTTGGATCTGAGTTTAGATTGGCTTTCTCCACCTTGTAGCAGCTTTCTGCACACCAAGTTTCCTTCAAGTTTTTCCCGGCTCTTTGGAAAGCTCAAGGCATAAAACAGCTTCGCAGGTTACAAAACCCCCAGGAATGAATCCCAGTACCTTTTCTCTTTCATTTTTCCAGAGTCAATCACATAGACCACGTCATCAATGGTGACAGATGTTTCTGCAATGTTTGTAGAGATGATGATCTTGGTAACTCCCGCAGGAGGCCTGAGGAACACTGACTGCTGCTCTTCACTGGACAGCGAGGAATGAAGCGGATAAACAACACACCTGGAAGGACAATAGGACAACATGCTCAGGGCATCTCCAGCCCCTCCCCTCTTGGGAACAATCTGCCTGCACACACTTTTGCCTCACTAGTGCTAGACACTGTCCAGAGTTTTACTTGTAATAATCTAAGGCCAAATGCAACCACAGCTGAATGTATCTCAGCAAATGTTCTGGGACAGAACAGCCTGGATCATGCAGAGCACAAAATGGAAAGCACTCATCACTGGGGTCTCCAAGAACTTCAACAACTGACCTTCCTGAGCTGAGGAGAAAAAACAAAAGGAGCAAGCCAGTAAGACAGCAGAAAAGGAATTACCCTGATTGGAGTCAGCTCACACATTTAATAACCTTTATTTACCCCTGGATAAAGGCAGGCTTTGTGAAGGAAATTACTATTTATGGGTAAAGACTGATAGTTTTGAAGCTTTTCTGCCTTACCTCTTGCTGTGCCTGTTATTAAAAAGAGCATTAGACTGAAGCTGCTCATAAAGCATCTTGATTTCTGCTAGACCAGGCAAAAATATCAACACAGCACCTACATATGTAGATACCAAAAAAAAAAAATCATTAATGTGCAATTATTGTAGAAAAAAAAGCACACAGGCTCTAATAGCCCTTCACAAAAGACTTTCCAAAGCAGACAATTTTCTCACCTTCCCCATCCCATCTGCAGCACAAGCTTTGTAACTCAACTGGAAATTTATTTTTTTCAAAAATAGTCAGTAGCTACAGAAACTCTGCATGCGAATCATTAGCTTTGGGCTGTCTAAAAAGCATCCAAGAATCTTCTTTTGTTTATCTTCCAAGGACAATGAAATTACCTGGGGGGTATGAATGTTTGCCAGCAACTATCCATTCCAGCAAGGCTTCAATTAATTCCAGATTAACTTTGTCCAAATCCATGACAGACATTGTTTTCAACACTGTCTTGCTAACTCCTGGGGAAAAGGAGATAAAACACACAGTAAATCAATCTCTTGTAAAAAACATCTGTGGATGCATGGAAGCAGTGTGGCTGCACAACCAGTCATAGCCTAGTTTAAAGAGCACCTGGCTTAGACCTGAAGAGTGCAGATCCATGCTGTGCCTTAAGTAAAGCTGCTTCAGCAAGAACAGATACAGAGAAGAAAGTGGAACTAACAAGGTATCTGAAAAGGGATTGGAAAAAGGGAAAGAGACAGTAGCTGAAAATTGTCCATTTTCAGATGCTAAGAACTGGTTTCAGCCAAGACGTTTGCTGTAGTTTAAGAGAACAGTGGGTTCCCTTTTATTTTTTTAAGCTGGCAGGAAGTTTCTCACCTAGAACTTCACAAGTACAAAACTCTGAATTATATACATGCATTCAATTTACAGTATTACATGCTAATATACCATGTTGTCTGGCAAACCTTATCTGCCACTTTATTAAATTTAAGAAGGAGCTTACCTTTATATCGTGTGAGGAGCTGCTTCAGAGTTAATTTTTGGTCTGGGTCTGAATCTCTGACCACGGTGTCAGTGGCTTCCAGAAGGCCAGCACGTCTCAGGTCCTCCTCTACTTCTTCAAATGCAGTTCTTTTGTGTCTCCCATTCTGTTCTTGTTTCACCTTCCTCCTATAGGGACTATTGCCCTCTAAAACATACCTGGACAGCAGAAGGACATTTGGTGGTGTGGGAAGAAGCCTAACAGCCTTCTAACGATTAACTACAGAGACAGGGTATCAAAAATATTTATTTTTAAGTCTGAGAGGAACTTTGTATAAGTGGGTTGCAAAACCACAGATAATATGAAGGTCAAGGTGCTTTTAGTAGAGCTCCAAGGCTGCAGGTGATGGAGAAGATTTGAGAGGATTTACTTTTTAAACATATGCACAGAACCACTGAAGTCTCAAAGTCAATAGTGCAACCTCAAAGGCCAAATACATCTGAGAATGTGTGAATTTCGTACCTTGTCATTGCAATCACATCTTCCAGAAAAAACTGGTCCACGGGAAACGTTCGACCTGAAAGGAAACATGAGAATAAATCTATCTATGTTCCACACAACACATAGAAAAAAGGAAAAAGACCAAAGATTATTGTAATTTTATACAGGTTATTATGACATACACTGGCTTCACAGCTCCCATCTAGAATGCCTAGGAAAAACAGTAGGTGTTTTCCAAGGTGTTCAAGGCCAGGTTGGATGGAGCTTTGAGCAACCTGGTCTACTGAAAGAGCATCCTTGCCTAAGGCAGGGAATGAAACTAGATGACCTTTAAAAGTCCCTTCCATCCCAAACCGATCTAGGATTCTGTGGGAACAGCACAATGCACTTCCAGAGTCAGATACAGGAACACAGCCATGTTCCTCTCATGTTCCATGTCATAACTCAGCAATCTAAAAGGCACATTTGGCTAAATGTGTACAACATCCAGCTGGATCCTCTCACTGACCCTTTTTTCACAAGGATACAGAAGAGTCTTCAGCTGTGGTGAAACTAACCCAGGGACCCATGTCATGCACACCATATAATCCTTGTCTTCTGAGGAGGGAAATTCTGCTGGTATACAGACAGCAGAAAAATGTCACCATTTCCAAGTCCCTTCTCTCCTAAATCTCATTAGTCTTTCCCTCTAAGACCTTAGAATCATGTTTCTTGTATACATCCTCATCTTGAACTGAGAAACACTTTGCAAGAAGAAATACTGAGAACAAATCTCTAAAACAATGAATGTAACAGGATAATAAAAATGAATGGTTTTCACCTGGTATGTTAATAATTGGACAGGAGTGAAAGTATTGAGAAAACAGCTCTGCATTCAGGGTGGCACTCATTAGTATAATGCGCAGGTCTGGCCTCTGAACCATGATATCCTTCAAAACCAGCAGCAGGAAGTCACTGAAGGAAACAAGAAAAAGAACATCTGAGTTTCTTCAGTGCTGACTTTCAGAGCCTCTATTTCTCTCCCCATTCTGCCCACCTTCCTGGTGTTTCCAACAGCACAAAAATACCATCACAGAAGCACGAGCTTCTCAGAATGGCCTAGTGGAAGGCAATCTGCAAATCTGACTCTTCTGAGCTGTCCCTTACTAGAGTGTCAGGACTACTTAGCAAATCCATTTAAGCAACAAAAAGCTTTATGAATTACTTGCATTAATGACTACACAAGAAAATTAGATTAGAAATTAACTCAAAGTAACAGATGAGTTCTTTTTGCTCCTCTTCTTCACTGTGAGAGTTATTCAAACTTACCCACTCTTCTTTCTCTATATAGGTTTTGTAGCACAACTAGAAGATTGGCTTGAAGTGATTTTAAATGAGAAGGAAGAAGAATCCTTGAGAGCCATAAGCCCTTTTATGAGGCTAAAATATCACCTGAGCTGTAGAACCACAGGTAACAGACAAAGCCTCCTGGAAATCCACTGCACTGCAGTGTTTCACAAGGAAAACAAAGAAAAGGATGTTTACCACTTAATTTACAGAGATACTGGCAGATATTATCTTTTGCCTGTCATCTGCAGGTAAGTGGGGTAAAACTGCAGGAGGCTAGAGCAGGACAGGATGAGACTGTCTAGAACCAGTAAAATCTACAGACTGGAAGGAAATGCGAGCACTTGTCCCTTGCTCTGCTGAAGTCTGCATCAGGAGAAAAAAAAAATTCCCCAAAAGGCATGAAAGAATTATGGTATTTGATAAAAGCTGAAACAAGGGATGTGTAAGAAACAGACAGCTGCTTAAAAAGTTACTTTACCCTCCAGCCCCATCCAAAACGTCTTTGCAACACCTCTTCACTGTGAGGGCACATTGGAGGCACAGCAATTTATGAGAGGAGCTTTCTTGCAAGCTGCTGCAACACTATTTCCTACTGCCCAAAGACAAGGACCTAAACCCAGACTCCTTCCACCATCCCACATTACTGCCACAGGACCAGTTACTTGCACCTTATTCACCCTTATCCTTCTGAGTATGTTTCCTCATTTTGCTTACAGGGTAAGAGATTACTTACCTTTCTTCTGTTCTTTCATGAACTTCATCAACAATAACATGAGTGACTCCCTGCAAAGTCAGGTCTCCTTCCAGCCTTCTCAACAGCACACCAGTAGTGCAGTACAAGAGCCTGGTAGCTGAGGACTTGAAGGGTAAGACAAAGCATTCAGTTGACTCTGGGCAAATTAACACAGTGCAAAGAGAGTATGTGTTGCTGCAAAGCATTTGGTTTCAGCTCGGTGGCCAGGTTTGACAGAAAGGGAACAAGCAATCCCTGCTGGAGATGGGCTGCTGCATTTTAATTTCTCGCCTGAAACTGAGGACACCTGCTTCTCACCAAGGGGCATTGCTAACTATCAAAAAATCTGAACTGGTTTTCCTGTGGATATTGTTTTCTGACAAACAACTCAGATCTCTCTTCCTAGAAAGACTCGGTAAGTTTCTTTTTTACCATACTTCTAGGAAAAAGCAAATCAGCTGCAACACAGACAAAACTTCACTTTCAAGACAGCAGTTTGGATTCAAGCCCCTGCTTCCGTCTGACTGTGGCTGTACCCTTCAATCTCCACTTGGGAGACACATGGGAAGGCAACAGGCAGAAAAGAAGCCAGTAGCCTTCCAAAGGACAGCAGGATTATTCATCCTCTCAAACCCCTTCACCTTGGTCAACCGAAAGCAAACCCACAAGCACTGCACTCTCATTCTGTAAAGTGAACTGTGCAACTTGAGATGAAATAAAATACAGAATCTTGTTCACAATGCAGTATAAAATACAGGTGATACAAACTTGCTTATTTTATACCTGTATCTTGCAGGTATAGGACAGGGATTCTGCACACTAGAGAAGCACTAAGCACATTTTAACAGGAGTAAATGAAAACCAGCAAGCAAAGCATATTTACCTTTACACTTTCTAGGCGGATCTGATACCCAACAGTGAGTCCAATCCTTTCTGTTCTTTCCTTGGCTACACGTTCAGCCACGGAAATGGCAGAGATCCTGCGAGGCTGGGTGCAGATGATGTTTGCAACTCTGCTTGGAGATCCTTGCAATGAAGCATCCAAGATAAACTGAGGAATCTGAGTGGTTTTCCCACATCTGCACAATGAAACCAGGGATTAATTAAAAACCCCACAAATCCAACACCTTCCATCCATGTAAACTAAGATGACTGCATTCCYCTTGAAATTTGCTTAGCTTCATTAGCGTGATCCTTCACATGAAGTTCACCGAGGACTGCTGTCACTGGTCACAGATGAACCACCACCCTACCCTTTCCAGAACATGGATCATATTTCACATTCTTCTGTGTATACTTGGATACATAAAGTCTGTATGTGCAATCACACTCTTACCCTGTCATGCCGCTCACAACAAGAACTTGGTGACTATTAAGCAAATCCAGAATGTTTTCTCTCTCTTGCCATGCAGGGAGCTTCTGTCTTTCATACAGCATAGACTGGAAGTGCCTGGAAGACTGATGCACACAAACATAGCACAGCAGTAAGAACACCACTGGAACGGAACAGAACCATCTGAAACAACAGCTTGTCTCTTAAATATTTATTTCTCTAGAGTAAGCAAGAAAAAAGATACTATGTTCTGCACGTTGTACCTTTCTCTGCCGAAACTGTGCACAGATTTTAACATTTTCGTTATACAGAGACTTCGCCTGCGAATCATACTTTTTGGAAAGCTTTTTCTTCAAGTTCACGTAACTCTCATTCTGCACAACAATTTGTTCAGGCTCTTCTTCCTCCTCCTCTTCTGCCACCACCTCTTCTTCCTGAGGCTCTGACACTGTTGAGGCTTGAGACAGAGAGTGTACAGTTGAGTATTCTTATTACCAAGGAACAGGACCTCACCAGCAATGCAGGAAAGAGAAACGTGTTCCAGCAGCATTCCCAACAAAGAACCTTGTTAGACTGGACACGAGGGTCTGCAGGACTGTTTCTGACATGCATTTAGTTCAACACTACCAGCAAACCGCCCCTCACCTCATCAGACAAACCACAGCTTCTCCAGCCCCAYTCCACCCCTGCGCCAGCTGTGCTGTCCCACACCATGGCCTGGGTGGCCACACAGTGAACCAGGATAGTTAAGTGGTTTGCCTTCCTGAACGTTTTCTGTGTGCCTCAGCTCACCTCTCCAATTCCACAAGACTGTGATGATAGCACCAGCCGAAATGTTACAGTGTAGTTTTTATACTGGACCAGGTACTTGGCTGCCTACTGTCCATCAACACAAGTAGGATTTGCTCAGACTGTCAGCCAGACCTTGAAAGTTTTAAGACTACATTTATCTAAATACAGTATTTTACAGCATAAGGAATATCTTATAACTAAAGAAAATTATTTGGAATCTCAGTTTCTGGAACAAAGCTGTCTTTCTGCAGAGCTGTTTAAAAAATGGAATACTTTTGGTTTAACAAAAACACAGGCTGTCACTATTTAAGTGCTCTAGAACTTGGTGCAGTTGTTCTCAAGAACTGTTTTGAAAAAAGCTTGCCTTAGATAAAAGAGTTCTGGAATTGAAAGCTTGGAAGTCATCCTGTCACGAGCAACACAGCCTCAACTCTCCTCCTGTGAAATCAACCTAGTTGCACCAGCATAAATAAAAAGGGATGATACCTTGAACACCATTCTATAACAACTTGCAACATTTGCTTAGCCTTAAATCCACCTTTATAAGTTAATTTTGCAGAGGTGTTGGTAATTTTAAGTAATCTAAAAAACCCCAAAGTTTCTGAATTGATGAGAAGCAGATGCACCAAAGCTTGCAAATAACTTTCCCCATTCCCTCCCAAGCAACTTCTCTGGTCCATTTTGGTGAGCTCACACCAGATCTCTCAATGCCTTTCCATGGATTGTGTGGGAATGGGCATCACTCGCTCTGCCAAACCAGACCCATTTAGCTCTGTGCTCCTTTAACTCGGTTCTGGCCAGCACTAAACCTCTCTGCTGCTGCTTGATTATAGAAGTGACTTCCTGAGGCACAGACAGATCATGGATCTGGCTCACCACATGACATTAATCTCTGGAAATAGATTTGGAACAGATTGCTGAACTGGGGGGCTCTGGCCTGTCTCTCTCTTTTCCCTTTTAAATCTATTTGACTGTTTTTAGCCCAGAAATCACACGAGGAGACGTGATGTACCTTCAGCCAGTTGGTTGGAAGCAGGTGCAGTCTCTGTCTGTGGCTTTACAGGAGGTGCTGCCAGCAGGGACACAGGAGGAACACTGAACTTGTGCTGAGTATTGCTCAGCAACTCATTGATTTCATGTTCATCTTCTAAGCAAGTGACCAAGGTATAGACCACTGGCTCATGGGACTCTGCAGCTGCCAAGGCCTTTCCAAAGAGGAATTCAGCAATGTGCAGACGACAGGCAAGAGGCAGGTTCTCGTCAGTGGAGTAAAATGCCACCAGAGGTGCCTGAAGTGGATACTTGTTTTCGTCAGGAAATCTTACTTCAAGTTCATATATGGGACCATCACTGTTATGCCTGAGATGAGCATCATCTACAGAGTTCTTGGATGGGTTTAGTGGATGGTTTGGAGGGAATTCATGTCCAAATCTGCATTTTGAGCCAAACCTGCAGCCTCCTTGGAGGTAAAATTTACATATTTCCTTTGAAGTCTGTTTTGCTGTGTCCTTTGTACAACCACCCTGTTGTTTAGATTTGCTGAGCCTGTTTGCTAGGTAGTCCAATTCCAAACTGAAAGTCCAAACACGGTTTTTGATTCTTTCTACAAATTTTTCTCCATAGATTGACCGGAGGGCAAAAGCTTCTTCTTGCCTCTGCTCCAAACATTCCTCTTGACTGGCTTCAGCAGCTGCTGCAGAAACCTGCATCTTCTCTCCATACCTTTCAGAGAAGCACTGCAATAGCAAATACTCCAGTGATGCCCCAATATTACCATTGCAGGATCTCAGCACTGTCCTACAACGCTCACAGTCAAAGCCATACCTGCACCAAAACAGAGAAAACATGGCAACAGATGAGTGAGAGGCTCATATGAAGCAAAATAACCACAGTTCTGCTTGATCAGGCTTACAGTAAGGAAGTAAGTATGGCATGAGACACTGTAACTACCACTGGGGGAAAAAAGCCCCACACCAAAATATTTATGCTCTTTTAAATGACAGTGGCAAGCAGCCATTTGGTGTCTGTGAATGCTGGTCTATGGTCTATAAGACAACAAATTAGTTTATGTGGCTACTGTCTCACACCTCAGAAGGTAGCACACAATAGTTATAGGATTAGATTTCCCCATTAAACTGTATAAATTATACTCTTCAGAAAAAGCTGCCACATATAAAATGCTCTCAAACAAAGCAAAAATATTTAATATACACTCATGTCTGAGCAAGATGGATGAAGAACACTTCAAGGTTTTGAAACTTTAGCTACTTCGGAGAAACATACATATAGCAGCAATGCTCCCTGAGCTTTCCCAATATCCGTTTCATTGTCTTGGAGAAAGAATGGAAAACTCCACTGAAAAAGGCTGGAGAGATTTACTTGCATAAAATCATTATTTTAAATTCACCTAGTTGAGGATTAAATTTGTAGGAGGTCCAAACTCATCAGTTCCGCACACAGAACCTCCCCAGGGTCAAGAGGAAGCCCAGGCCCTGAGGGCTGACAGTACTGCGACCAGTGATCTACCTCTTCAGGATACAAATTATTCACTAAAAAAGCATCACCTGGAGAGTTTGTGCACAGCAAAGGAAGACACTTCATTATCTACAATTCTGTGCTCAGCTGGCTCAGCAGACAACCTTGGCATTACATCAGAAGCTTCCTGTTCTGTTGACCAGCACTGTTCATCATCGAGGTAATCAGGTTCATCATCATCTTCTCCAGCTACACTGATAAAAAGAGTTATCAAGTTAAAATGAAACAAAATTATACTGTTGAGTAGACATAAAACTCTGCCTTTGCAGTTTTAAATCCCTTATTTAAATGGAAGATTTGGCTACCCCTTTCCCAAAGTTAATATTGCAGAAGAACAAAGCAGAGTCAAAACCATAGGATTTGAGATATAATTAAAAGGGAAAAAATACTGTTTTCATTTCTAAAAGTATGCCTGCTAAAGCATGCTCATCTAGAAGAGCTGGAAGCAGTGCCCTCATTTAAACTAACTCTGATTCAGGAGCCAGCTCCTGCCCTTGAAGCTCTTGAAGAAGTTCTTTCACTCTTCTCTGATTCTCTGACGTCATGTGTATGGTCTGCAGAGGCATTCTTGCTTCAGGTCTCTGTTTCATTTGCCCTCCTCTTCTGGCAGGGGCACTTGATCTAAAAATTACAACAGGATATAACCATGAGTTATTTGCCTGGCTCGAATCATCTTGACTGAATTGGGATGTTAGGCCCCAACCTTGTAATTCAAAACAGGAAAATCAAAATAAGACAAGTCCATCACCTAAGGATTATTCAGGCAGATTCACTCTTACATGACCAGGATTTGTATGTCTTTATCTGCACACACACACACACACACACACACACACACACACACACACACACGCAGGTATTGTATCCTGTGTCAAATCCAAAGTGATTTACTAAACACTTTGCTAGGTAAAGCTGTTCTCACACTACAATACAACTGCGTATTTCCAAGCTAGATTGGTCAGAACACATACAGGATACTAAACTAATTCTAAACCACTTATTTTCTATGGCCCAGCTTCTGTTTTGTAACACATGAAAATCAATATCCTGTGTTTGTTAGTGTTTTCTGACCAAAAGTGTTCTGAAATTACTTTATGACCAAAGAAGAAAATCAGAGGTTCTAATCTTTAAAAATTAAAACTTTCCTAGCTATAAAATTTATAAAATGTTAATCAAAAAAGACAAGTAAAAATTGCATCATACTGAAACACCTTCATCACCCTTTCACTCTTCTCTATATTCAAAGATGTCCAAAAGCCAGCCCCAAATGCCTATGTATGCCAACATCCAAAAAAGTATCCCAAATGCTCCAAAGAATCCCAAACATCTCTATGCCAATCCCCCCCCCCCACCCCAAATTAACAGAAATACCTGGATTCTAGCCTTGGTTCCTCAAAGAGACAAAAATCATCTCCATCATCCCAAATTTTCGTTGAACATTTCCTATTTCCACCAAGTTGAGGCTTGTTTGAATGGCCACTGCTGCCTCCTCGTCTTCCACTGCCTCCTCTCCCTCTTCCTCCTCCTCTGTTGGGCTTTCCTCTTTTCCTCCCTCCTGAACTCATGTTCTCTTGCTGAAGAAGGGGAAAAAACAGCCCTTAGTTATGAAGGTGATTAAGCACATTGTGTATGTCTGAGCACACAATATTTATTTTTCTATGTGACAAGAGAAGATGCCCTCTCAAGCTGCCATCGATTATTTGCATGTTGGTGTGTCTGTATGCACCTGGAGCAAAGAACACTCTTCTAGAACATTGCTTAGTAAGTTCTGCGGCTTTGGAAAATGAAAGTAATATTCCTCAGCCAAAAAGCTGCAAGTTTGACAAAACTCTGTGGCAAAAGGATGAGCCTACCAGCAGCGTTCCCTAGCCTGGGAGTTCTGCCACTCTGATGGAATTTTCTTGGACATACAAGCTTTGGACACAGGATAAACCTTCAAGGGAAGTTTCACAAAAGAAAGCAGCCTCTGCCCTGTCACTTTTCAACTCAGCAGCTTGCACGGCTGAGGGTGAAAGGTGGAAGGGGAGGTAAAGCTGAAGATACAATGTTTTTTCACATTATGTCACATTAAGCTTCCTTCTGATGGGAGCTGCCCAGGCTGCTGAGCGCTCTGTGGAACCTGGTGACCGCAGTGAGTGGATTTGTCTTGGAGGACAGAAGGCCTCCTCTCCTTCTCACAGCAGGATCTTCCCCAGAGCTGACAGGAGCCCATTAGTACTGAAGAGCTGTCAGGGAACAGAATGGCCCAACACTAACACACGCTCCTGCTAATGGAAAACTATTGCAGGGACAGGTGAGTCGCTATGGGCAGTCTGGCAGGAGTTTATTCCCTGGATCTTTGCACTGGCATCTCCAGAACCAGGACAAGAACTGATGTGGCCGTGAAAAAGTAACATCCCAAACGAGGGCTGGGAAAGCAGCAAATTCCCCTTTTAGTGCCCGCTCTCTCCACTGGAGCTCCACCGGGGGGCTGGACAGGCGGTCACAGCCAAGATAACCCCGCTCGGGACAGCCTGGCAGAAGGGAGGGAGGAAGGAGGGCGAGCATGGCAGGTGCCCCCGAGGTCGCTGTCACACCGGGTCCTGTCTCCTTCCTCTCAGCTCACAGCACAGAGCCCCGGGCACAGAGCAGCTCCGCCGGCTCCTCAGCACTTCCCCGCCCCGCACACCCTCCGCGGGTGGCTGGGGACTCCAAATCCTGTCCCAGCCCTGCCCCTCTCGCCGGCGTTCCCAGGACCCAACCCTTGTTCGCCCAGCTGCCCTCAGCGCCCCTCGCACAGCCCCCGCGCACCCCTTCCCCGCCGCCCCACCCCGCTCTCCGCGGGCTCCACCGCCCCCTTTCCCCCGCGATCCCACCTCTCTGCCCGGCACCTCCCGGACTCCCAGACCCGGAACCGCGGCGTTTCCCTTCCGGGCCGCGGCACCTCCGCCCGCCCCGATCCGCCCCGATCGTCGCGCCCCGCCCCGCTCCCCTCACACAGCGCCCGTTAGCCCTCACACGGCGCTCCGCCCTCAGAGTTGTATGCGGCTTTAAGCTACTGTGCGTTTGAAAATACATATATATTTGTATATGTCTGTGTGTATCAGCTGTAATAGTGGCACTGGCTGTATGTTTCTCAAGAGGCACGCTGGTCTTTAAAGTATTTTTTGTATTCCCAAGTAAAGACAAGCACGGTGGTTGGAAAGCTTGGTAGGTGCTCGCTGCACCAACCCCCGAGTTGCTGAGGGAGCTGGGGCTGTTCAGCCTGGAGAAAAGGAGGCTCAGGGGAGACCTTATCGCTCTCTACAAGTCCCTGATACGAGGTTGTAGCCAGGTGGGGGTCGGCCTCTTCTCCCAGGTTACAAGAGGAAACGGCCTCAAGTTGTGCCAGGGAAGGTTTAGATTGGCTATTAGGAAATACTTGTTCATGGARAGGGTGGTCAGGCATTGGAACAGGCAGCCCAGGGAATCACCATCCCTGGAAGTGTTAAAAAACCCTGTAGATGTGGCACCTTCAGGACATGGGTTAGTGCTGGGCCTGGCAGTGTTGGGTTAATGGCTGGGCTCTTGGAGTCTTCTCCAACCTTCACTACAAAACTGAGTGTGTGGGATTAATAGGGAGGAAAGGCTGTATCAGTTTCAGAGTGAGGGTGACATAAGTGACAAGAGACCCCAAAGCTGTGTCACTGAGGTGGGGAGGCCCCTCTGCAGACCCCTGCACACACAGGGTCACCCATGATAGCTGCCCTGCAGCACCTCTGTCAGGTCTTGAGTAATAACTATATAGATGGAGACTCCACAACCCCTCCAGAAACCTGTGCCAGGTTGGAGTTTAAAGCAAAAAATCCACCAGCAAAAAAAAAAAAAAAAAAAATTTACACACGGGTTTGGCTGTATAAGAACCACCACAGCTCCCAGCCCAGACAGACAACAGCTGCCATGGGGGGGTTTCCTCAGGGTCCTTCTGCAGATGGCCACAGCCACCACCCTGATGGTCCATTTGGGTCTGCTCTGCCCCGTACCAGGTCCCCACCACCCCCACAATGGGAAGAATGGTTCATAGCACTGCTGCTGGCTCACACTCTGTGCCACCCAAACATGCTTGCTCCAGCAGGCCTGACGTGCTCCGTGGACCCATCTCTGGGAACAGCTTGTCCACAGGAGACGGAGAGTCAGCTCTGAGAGAAACAGCTCCATGCAACAGAAGAAATGCATTGCATGATCTCATGGGCTTTTGCCTCTCAGACGCTTTCTCATCTTGAAGTGAAAATACTTGTCTTCCACCACTCTCATTTTCTAGAGGGGGACTGCAAAAGAACACCTGAGTTTGTGCTCAAGAGGAACAGTCRTGGGCCCTCACCAGGGCCAATGCAACTATGTATGTCAGCAACTGGAAAAATGACAAGATAATTTAAGTATTCCTTCATTTCAACCTTCCTCTGTGTTTGAAATATTACTATGTCCACCCTGAAAAAGACACGGAAAGGAAAATGATAACCCAAAAAGGATCAGATAAATGCTACTGTTTGATCAGCAAACAGACATACTGGGCCATTTGAAACAAAGCAGCTCGTGGATCATTTGGCATTATAATGCCTTTTGGTCCTTCTTAAAACTGCCAGTAAGAGAACCTGTATTTGAAATGTTTTCTTCACAGATTCATGAAGCTAAATGTTTTTATTTGTTAAAAACCAAACCCTTCCTAGCTTGAATTGTTTGTTGAATTCACAGATATCTTTGATCCAGCAAAAATGCACTTTCCAGGAAACTTCTTCAGAATTATAATTTTATTTTGTTCAATTTTATTGTGTTTTGCTTCTGAAATAGCCAGATCAAAAAAAAAAAAGAAATACTGTGTCCTCTGTCCCTAGTCCTTGACTTCAGTGTAGCAGCATCTTCCAGAGAGCTTCTGTTAATTTAGGAGCTTGTCCTTTCAGCTCCTTTGCCAGGGCTCCACATTTATCTGTGCTGCACAGCAATTGTACTGATTTAGGCTGTGCAGTTTCACATTTCAGGTTTTCTGCCTGCAGGGTATCTTGGAAGCAGATCTTTGTCTTTCAGGCAGAAATTAGTCTGCATTTGTTACTGTGCCTCCTTTATGTCTCGCTGTTCTTATGCTTCAGAGTAACTCACTGGACTGGCTCAAACATTGCCCTGACACCCCTCTCCTTGGGTTACTTGCTTCCACATGCTTCCTTGATGCCCTTTGGAGCAAAAAGCCCTCCAGTGAAGGGCTGATCCTCCTAAGTGAAGAAATGGAGCAGGTGTGGAGGGCGGCTGCTTCCCACCCTCCAAGCCCTTATTTATTTTTACTCAAAGAAAATTTTTCATGATCTAGCAGGAAACAGAAAATACTCAAGTGCTGGCGGTTGCTGCTCCCCTGCCTACTTTGGCAACCTTGCCCTTGGCCCCTGTGCCCTCTTGGCCCGTGTGCCCTCTTGGCCCTGGCATCCCTAGCAAAGCCAGGGTGTCAGAAAGTAGGGAGGAGCTGCTCCCGTTTCCCTGTCCCCAGCTGGAGGTTGTCTCGCCTGGGCACCACAGGAGTACTTAAGATCCTCTGAGCTTGGCAAAGCAGCACAGCCACACCAGCGCCCGGCTCTCCCCACGTGGTCCCCTCTGCTGTCACTTCCCAGGGCTCCTCACCCTCCCTCCCCAGCACTGTGAAACGCTAATTAAAAAGTCAGAAAGTCTGCATTGTCTTCTTCCAAGTGCACAGTCCTGATTTTTGCATGGGCATGCAAGGATGTGACCCGAGGATTATATAATTAGAAGGCATTTGTTATGCTTGCGTTTCAAATCAGTGATTAGCATGTGACAGTCCCGTCCTGGGAAACGTCAAGCCACCATTGCTCTCCTCTCTCTCTTTCTCTCTCTCTCTCCTTTCTTGCACAGTGCTAATTCCCAACTCCAGCGACTGCCAGTGCTGAAGGATCTTCAACCAGCCTGGGGTAAGTTTAAAATGTACTTGGCTTAGGATGAAGAGTGGGATTAATTATGCCATTTTTCATATTATTGGAAAAAGCTCGAGCCGTAACTAATTAATTTTGTGTGTGCAGCACATAAAATGGTATTTAAAGTGGTTTGCATCTTCAGTGCCCACAGTTATTTTCAGCTGGTTTCTTCTAAGGCTCTGTATGGAGATCTAGCTTCTTAGTGTGCTGGACCATCTTGTTAGGCTGCATTTATAGTGAGGTCTCTAAAATATCAGTTTAAAAAGACCCTTTTTTTGCTCTCACCATTTAAGAGCTAAATAGAAGTATCATGCTGAATTGAAGTATTCGAATGACAACTTCATTAGAATTAGCTGGAGACGAAGTGCAAGAGTGATGAAGAGTAAAGAACTGATTTTTTGTTCYCTTTAGAGGACTGGGGGTTGTTCTCCAAGTGGGATATTTAAAACAGGCAGCAATCTCAGCCAGCAGGATTGAGATAGTCACCAGGAAGATCCCAAGCATTTATTTAGAAAAACTGTGGATGCTTAAAAACTGAAGCAGCAAAAGTGCACATGGATTCTCCTGCACTGTTACCCATGTCATGATTTCAGAAGCAGGATGGGACAGGAAGCCAGACAAATAGTAACTGTTGTGCACCAAGGCTAGGCTGTAAATGCTTTACTGAACTCTGCCTGTTTGCATGCTCATGCTTGGTGTAGTCTGTCAGTCCTTTTGATCTGTGATCCTCTGCACAGCTGATTCTTTCCCCCAGTTGTGCCATTCCGTGTGGAGGGAGCACTGGAAGGGTGAGCATGGTCACAGATGCAGTGCAGGCTGCAGGACCTGCCTCCCCTCTCTCCACCACGCACAGCTTTGTGCAGGAACCCCACTCCTGTGCTGCCTCAGTGGCTCCAGGCTTGCTCCAGCCCTCAACCCCGTGCCTGGGGGATAGCTAATGAAGGCAACTCCCTGGGACCTTCCCATCCATCCACACCTTCTCCCTGGGGGATCTCACGGGAAGTGGGTGCTGGCCCAGGCTCTGTTAACAGGTTGGCTGCTCTGCTAGGTGGGAGAGGCTGCAGTGCCAGCTGCTTGTGAAAGGCACCAGGGCAGGACTCTTTGCTGGTCACCAGTGGCCAGCAGCATGGCAATCACCAACTGCAGAGGTGGCACTCAGCTTTGKTTCTTAGGCTCGGCAGATGTGGCTGCTGGAGGGAAGATAGAAACAAAAGGGGAAAATACATCCTTTTGCCATGATGGAGGAATCTGGTGGCTTTAACACCTTCCAGCTATTCTCTGGGCTTTGCTCTGGAGATGTTATCCTGGCTAGATGAGCGCYGCAGGAGTGTAAATGAGTTTTAATGCTCAGCTCTGAAGAAACAAGCACTTTGCCATTTCTTGTCCCTAAAGCAAGGGGGCTTGAATGGCAGGCCAAGACAGTCTGGGAATAGCTCCATGTGACTGGGGGCTGAGCCTGTCCAATGAGGAGCTTGCAGAGGAACAATAACATCTGCTTGTTGATCAGGGAAATAGCCTGTGGTGGGCTGGCATGTCAGGCAAACCTTGGATTTGCCACAGGTGGAGGCCTGGTGGTGGTTTAGGAAAGGAACTTATGGAGGGCTTGTGCTTGCTGCCCATGTGCACATGGATTCAGGTATGTGCATACAGGAAGGGGTGAAGGGTGTGGGACTTGCTCAGGACTGAGACAAAAAGATGAAGAGGGGAATCCTCTCCAGCCTTTAACTGCCTCAAGGGGCTGTAAAGAAGATGGAGTCCAGAACCCTCCCAGAGGTGCACAGTGAAAGGCAATGGGCACAAACTGCAGCTAAGGGAAACCCTAACTGGATGTCAGGAAAAATCTTCTTCTTCAGGGTACTGGAGGGCCCAGAGTGGCTGTGAAGACTCCAGTGTAGGAAATATCCACACTTAAGCTGGACAGAGTCCTGAGGAAGTTGATCTAGTTTGACATCAGTCTTGATTTGAGGAGGAAGTTGAACAAGGGCTCCTGCTCACCTGGACCGAGCTTAGGACTTGTCCACTGCCAGCAGAGGCAGGATTTGACCAAGCAGCCCAGATACAGGGGCTCAGGGCCAAATGTCAGTCCTATTTTCCAAACCCTTTTTGCACCCTTTAGGCACAAGCCAGACACTGTTCCTGTCTGAAATCCTGGGCACTGGTGAGGACAGTTAACAAAGGACAAGCCGTCACTCCAAACCAGGGGATCAGAGGACAAGCCTTTACTCCAGACCATGGGGAGGTTCACATTCTGTTCATTTTAGTGATGAGGAAGGACTTAATAGTTCTGCTCCTTATATTCAGCAATTCAGAAGAACCAGGGAGAGAGAGGAACATGAATGTTACATATTCATAGAGTACAGAAGTGAGCCCTAAATGCTGGAAAGTAGCCAATGTAATGCAATTATTTAATGTAACAAAGAACCAAGAGGTAGCTCAGGAAATTGCAGGCTGCAGATAGAGGACACACAAAGACAGTCACTGATAAAACAGGTAAGATTTTCTGGACCCACTTAACCAAGGTCAACCTACTTTGCAGTGTAGTCAGATAGCAGCATTCCTGGTATGCCTGGAGCAGGAGGGGATGGCGGCATCCCCGCTGTCCCAGTTTCAAAGCCTCACTCTTGAGCTCTGCAGAGGACACAGACTGTGCTTAAACATGTCCTTAAAATATGCTAAAAAGAAAGAAATAAATTAATTTCCAGCAAAAAKCTGTTTTCATTGTTTTCAATGAAAGCAGAGGAGGTTAGTGTTTCTTTCATATCTGTTTTGTCTTTCCCAAAAGAATTCTGAATTTTAAAACCAGTTCTCTGTTAAACACACTAGTCCCAGTCCAACAGCCCAACAACAAAAGCCTCAGGAATTTTCTATGGTGCTGACTAGTTTAAATTGGGAGCAAAGTTTTAACAACTTTGCTACTAAAGAAGCAGTTACTGAAGTTGAATTTAAAAGTCTGTTTTGCTCAGAGACACACACTTAAGTACCTTCTCTTCAAAACCACTAGAGAGGAGATTTAGCTGCTTTAAAAACAACTGCATATTTATATGTTTTGGAAGCAAATAACATTCTTGTCATTCTTGTCATTAGGAATACCTAATATTAGAAAAAGAAACATTTTTTTTTCTGCTGAAGAGGGCTGGGGCACAGACCGTAGAGGGACAGGCTGAGTGAGTTGGGTTTGTCCAGCTTGGGGAAAGGAAGGCTGGGAGAGTTCTCCAGCCACCTGCAACTACTTAATAGGGGTTGTAGTCCAGACAGTCAGGCTCTTCTCACAGACACAATSAAAGGATAAATGGCCATGGGCACAAGCTCCAGCAAGAGAAACCTTGGTTGGCCCTACAGAAAAAATTCTTCCTCATCGGAGCAGTGTAGCCCTGGGATGCAGGCCCGGAGAGGATGAGAATTCTCCAGCCTGGGACATTGCTTAGACCTTGACTGGGTGCGGCCCTGAGCAACCTTGTCTAGCTTTGGGGTTAGCCCTGCTTTGAGTCAGGTAACTCCAGAGGTCTCTGCCCAGCTACACTCTGTAATGAGTCTAAGAGTCTTCAGAACAAAAAAATAACTGTTATACTATCAGTGGATCGAAAACAGATGTAATCAACTCTAAGATTTATCTCACTGTAACCAAGCATTCACCTGGAAGCTTTCACAGCCTCTTTGTACAAAGCCCACATCAAAGGTCCCTCCACCTTTGCTCAGGTTTTCCACATGCCTCACCAAAGGATCCTCTGTCCTGAGAAGTCAGTGGATCTTCTTAGCAACTGATCTCATAAACAGCTCTCTTACAAATAAGTTTATCCTTTCATTAACCCTCAGTCTTAAGAAGATGCTCAACCTGAAGTCCCTCCAGCACTGTGCTGGAAGCCTTTCAGCCCACATCATACCCGCTGCAAGAGGCCAGCTGGGTGTTCTGTGCCACTGATAGTGTCACCACGCTCCTCCCCTGGGAATTCCAGGCTCAAAAGCTCTCAGGTTTAAAGTGTGGGGCCCCAAGCTACACTGCTTACAGCRCCAGAAGCAACAGCTTCTGCTCTGATAATTATGCTGGCCACTCCAGTCCCATTAGCAAAGCTAAGGATGACTCACATCAGCCTTCAAATACCTATGTCCAACAGGAATGGAGATAGAAGGTTATTCTAGAGTCCTAAATCACATCTAGTTTCCTAGTAAGGCTGGACAAAAGCAGACCTGAAGCAAACCCTGGGAAGTATGGATGTGGGGCAGGGCCCATGATAATACGTGTGAGCTGGTACAATCCATTTTTCTGTGTCTTTGCCCATGTCATTAATCAGGCATTACCTTAAGACTATTCTCAAGGTCCTAATCCCAATACTAGGTGAATGATGAGGTGCTTTTCCAAGGGATTGGCTTGGGCACAGCATCATGCCCTGATGTCCCCGGTTTCCAGAGAGTGCCTGTGTCTCCAAGTCAGRGAGACAATGGACAGAGAAAGCAGGCACAGCAGTACAAGTGCCTCCTAAAGTGCTGGCAGAATTGTGCAGCAGCATTCTGAAGGCAGTATCTCTGTGGCCCAAACAYAGGTCTGAAGCACACTTTTGGGTTGCATAGCAAAAAGCTGGTTCTTTGATGCAAGAAGTTCACGTGCTGTTCAAACTACAGCATACTTTGATTCAGTGTTCATACAAGAAGTATCTTGCTGAGAAAATAGTCTCTGTGGGATTACACAGTACCTTTTAGTCACCTGTCCATGTAAGCACAGAGGGCCTTGGGCTGGGAGGGAAGTGTTTGTGCCAGCGCCCGCTCTGTGGAGGTGCTGTGAACCCAAACAGACCTTTAGGATGCTTCATTCCCTCTCAAATCCCTCCTCCTTCCTCTGTTGTCTGAACTTCGAGCAGCTTTGCTCAATAAACCCTTTCTGCATCTTTCTGCACTCAGGGTTCAGATCAGCTGACCCACCCCAGGGCTCACATGTGGGCAGCTCTAAGCCATGGGATGTTCCCAGTGACCAGCCAGAGCCCTCCAGAGTGAGGACAGGAGTCCCTGCGAGGACGCACACCCTATAGCAGCCATGGACTCAAACAAACACGAAGGTAAAGCATCCTCTTATTTCACTTCTTGCTAGTATGAAAGACAGTGAGGAAGAAATGTGCTCCCATAGGACCTGTCTGCTGGCCACCAGCCAGCCCCTGAGAGCACCTCTTAGCCATGGCAGCTGTGGGCAAATGTTCAGTACTTGCAGTTTCTTAGAAATATCTGGGGGTTGACATTTTTATCTCTCGTTTTAGAACCACCTCCCTCTCCCCTCTGGAAAATAATCCTGTGGCAATGTCCAATGTGGGAAGTCATTCTTGCTTTGTACCCCAATTCTGCCCTAGGATGTACAGAGCCTTCTGTGTCCAAAGCTGTGTCTCACATGAAGGCACTGTGATGAGGATCTGCTTCTCTCCCCCACATGCTTTGTAGCAAGGGCTTCTCGTTCATACCAATGCCACAACCCAGATATCTGCACCAGTCCCAATCTTGCAAGCACCAAGAGGTATCCAGGCCACGTTGCTTGCATGCAATCAGTCCTTGCTAAGGTCAGCTGCACTTCTAGAAAGTCTGCAAAGCTCAGGGGTGTCAAATTCAGGGTTTTAGTGGTTATTGACTTCTTTCAGAGGAATGTGGTATTTGCTTTCCACCCCAAACCCTTTGCATTGTGCTCAGCCTTGCCACCTCAGAGGCCCTGTGTCCATATGCTGAGGAACTCCTCAAACTATGAGCAGGGGGAGCAGCTTTAGGAGTGTCCACAGCTGTCAGCTCAGGAGAGAGACTGGACCGCCTCCTTCGTTCTTAAAAGATGCTTGGTGGTGCCAATATCCATGGCATAGTTAACGGAAAAGTTAATTTCTCTATTATTATTATTCCAATTTGATTAAATTAGGTCTGTGTACCTAGGCCCTTACACTACAGCAGGCTGGAAAGGAAATTAACTCAGGGATTTTTTCCAATTAATTGGCATACCCTCATGGGCTGCAGATGTTCACTGCAGAAACTGGGAGATAACCACAAAGTCCCTTGTTTCCCACAGTGAGTCTGTGAGGAGCCTCCTCTGCTCCAGCTCTTAGCAGTGACTTTACAGAAATGATCTGGGTTTTGACTGGGTACATGCAAAGAGTGCTCATGGTAAAGGTGAGAGGTAAAGTCCCAGCAGCAGTGATCCTCTCCCCAGGTCTGGTCTTGCTCAGGAACAGTTCCTCACTTTGCGTGAATCCAAGGATATTACAGACTGATCTGTAACCAAATCCAAATGAAAGATCCCTACAGATTTCTGCACGCCTTGGATCAGACCCTCTGTGTTACATATCAGATTGAAAGTCACCCAGAGAAAATGCGAGGAGACACCAAGGCTCTTCTTTGCTGTGCTGTGCTTCTACCTGACACCTGCAGTCCTTCACACAGCTCAGCATTCAATGCACCCGCCTTTTTGTAAAAACACCATCTCCCTGTCCTCCCAGCACCTGGTTTGTGTTGTACTACTAATTCACAAACGTCCTCTTGCTCTTTTTGGGTTAGCCCTTATTATCCCACAGTAAGCCCAACGGATATATGGACACGAGAATAGGCATGGGACTCAGTGTCCATGATTCAGGAGGATCACTGTACACACAGGCTGTCTTCCCAAGCCTCAGCTCCAGGCATCATGAGCAAGCTTCAGGCCAAAGGTTGGTTCCTAGTTCATGTGATTGCAGGGAAAATCGGGGAAAAAAGGCCCAGAAGGACCAAAGCTGAAAATGAAAACAACCTGTTATTTAAAAGTTGAAATGTGGGACTTGGTGCAGGCTGGCTGGTGAGTTCTGACCCCAAACAGCTGGCAGTTTCAGAGTCATAGTTACTTCTCCCAGCCAGCCTGCTGCCTCTTGTTTTCCCTAGGAGGAGACACAAGAGGATATTCCCCAGAGGGTCAGTGTCTGACCCAGCTACCCAACCCCACAGTAAAAGAGCCACTGGCACAGGCAGGAAGTGGTATATGGGCAGAGAGGAGAGCACAGCCTCTCTGCCTCTCCCTTCAGGAAGTCACTGGGGAATTTGCTCAAGTTTCTCTGAATCAGGACAAATCCTAAAGACCAGAACAGGGCCATTTCATAGGTGCCCTTGGTGGTAACCCACATTCCCCCTCAGGGGTAAAGAAATCAGAATGGAGCTATACCTTGTATAGCTCTGACTTCCAGGCTTCCACTTGCCACTGGCTGACTGTGCAGAGTCCTCCCTGCATGCTTTTTCAGCCTCTGCTGGACAAAATTTCTGTGGTCTTAAAGGCCCAGGTTGGAAAAGCACCAAGCATCTGCAGCCAGCATGGAAAGAGGGAGCTTGGCTTGCCCTATAGTTGGGCACAGGGTCACTCATCATGTCTGTGACTAACAGCAGACATGGGTGAAGCAAATCCTTGGAGGCAAGAGAAAATTCATCTCATGAAGTGGCATTCCCAGAGGAATTGAGTGGTGTGATATTTTCTGGGAGTGASGGCCAGCCAGGGAGCCTGATGTAGGGAATAACACGATGGCCATTGGACTGCAATTCCCTCGAACTGCAATGGCAGAAAACCAGTGTAATTTCTGTTGGATAATTGAAGGTTTCTGTACAAGACAATTGGACTAGATGACGTTAAAAAGGTCCTTTCCAACTCAAATGATTCCATGATTAATGCCTAGAGATAATGTCTCTGCAGTGTCCGAAATACTTCTGCAGAATAAATATAATCTCCTTCATGAGCTAAGTCTGTTTCAGAAATGTTAAGTCTACCTCCACTGTACAAGATCAATTGGGATCACCATGCCACAAACCCCTGGGAATGATGAAACCAATGAAAAGGTTTTGGTGAAACTCCCAGGAATGATGAAACCAATGAAAATTTTTTTTGTTGTTAAAAAAGACATGATTATTGCTTCGACTGCATTGTGACAAAATATAATTTAAAACATATAGATAAGGTATTTTGCCTTTTGTGGAGATAAAAGAAATATGTACAAATATAGTAAAGGATAAAATTGACTATTTCAGAAGAGAAAGAGATCAGGAATGCTTTAAGACAAAAACCCTGTTACTTAAGGCTGGTACACAGAACTAAACTTCCCAGGGAGCAGTTTAGTCCTAATTGCACATACAAGCTTTCTCACTTCCTTTCATGGATCAAGTCTGGCCAGACACAGGACAGCAAATAAGGTGAATTTAACATCTGAATTTAGGTGAGTCATTCCTGTTTTATAATTGCAGTTTATTTTACAAACGATATGGTGTTCAGACCTCCTAAAGTGAGACTTGAGTCCTTTAATTTGTTCCTCAAGAGGGACTTCAAGCCCTCTGTTCCAGTTATTTATAACAACCATTATAAGTCATTTTAATTGACTGAAGTTCTTTATTCCCACAGGAGGGACTGAAAGTGTGCCTGTGAGTACCCCTGCAACACAGATTTCCCAGGTAAAGATGAGCAAAATGCCCTAAATAACTCCAAGAGTTTAAAGAGTTACTAATATATAAACAGTAGTTAAAAAACTAAATTAAGTGGAAGGAAATATGTTGGCACTTAGAAGGAACATGGCAACCAAAATGTGCACACTGCATGAATAAATATCATACATATCGCATCTTGGGCCTCATCTTAAAAGACTTTTCAGTAGAATTTTTCTGCTCACAACCAGTTGTGTTTAGACAGGTGATTTGTGAGCTCAGCTAATTGACCAAGTGACATCATTAGCACCAATTAGAGAATGTCAGTTCACTGATTGAGCTTTGATGAGCTTTCAGCAAACCTGATGAACTGTCCCAGAAGCAAGGATCTGTTGACTGACATGGGGCAGGGGTGTCTTCTGCAGCAGGGGCCCAAGTCTTCTGTGGGGCTTTGGGTTATCCTGGCAGCTCCTCAGACCATGGGTGCTCTTGCCTGATAATCCAGACCAGCCAGAGTGTTGAGTCTTTCTGCATGTTTTTGGCTGGCTTCCCAGCCAGAAGCTTGGAAACCTTGTCTTTGAGCCCACATTGGCTCAAGGTGATCAGTTCCTCCTGAGCTCTGTGGTCTACTTGGGTTGACATTCTTGCTGCAATTCAACACCACAGATGCAGTAAGGTTGTCCACACCACAGCCCAGGGAGTATCGCTCCTGTAAGATGCAGTTTCAGCCTTTCCACAGTGATGTTTCCCACGCATTTCCAGCCTACAGGAAATGCGACAGTTTTACACACTTTAATCCCTGGTCTGGTTCAATACAGATCCAGTAATCTGAAAGAGGAAATATACTGCTGAAGTGGAAATCCAGTCTATTTGAGACCTCCCTTGTCATCACTGCAACACTAATGCCTGTGATTGCTTGCAAGCGCACCATGGCAAGTGGGGAAGACACTGCTTTCCATGAATGACACAGTGCTTCTCGTCTCATCCTCTTTTCCCATCCAAACAGCTCCAAGCAGGAGCTGTGGCTGGGTTGCTGAAGGGCCCAGCACAGTGGATCCACCATGCATGTGGATCAGTGTGCTGGAAACATCATGCACACATGTTGCTTTCCAGCTGACACGTGGGCACCTTAATGAATCCTTAGATGAAAGTCACCAGGTGGCTCTTTCCTCCTGCTTCAGCAAAGGCCCTGTGGACAATGCCRTTACCAAAAGAGATTGCACAGATGCGGAACAAGGCCTGATAAGTGCTTGGAGTGCCCTTTAAGTACCTCCATTGTTCTCTTCTGTATTTACCCTGCTGCTCTGAGTGTATTCCTACCATCCTTGCCTAGGAATATATGTACTGGATATACTCCTAGGACCAGTTTCTTTACCACTGTAAATCGCTGCAGCTGTGCTGCTTTCCTGCTGCAAGGCATTGCTTCCTAATGCTTGGCTGTAGAAGTGCTGCCCTTAAACACAGGAGTTAGTAGCTGCTCTAAAAATTAGTTGTTCCCTGGTAAAAGCATGCATCATGCAACTCAGAAAAATCAGATCCAAGGCTTGTGGCAAACACCGGACTTTGTGCCAGATTGGTTTCAAGCAGTGTCCTCAGGCAGTCCTCTTTTGAGTGACACAATGTTTATTTACTTCTCCAGATCAGCCCCAGAAGATGTGCAAAGTGATGGACAATAGGTAACCTGGGAGAGGTCACACAGAGAGTACTCCTTAGTGGCCACAGAAGGTCTTGTTCTTTTCAAGGATATATTTATAATAGCAGAATTGTTCCTGTGCACTTTCATTATCATGAGCCTGTTTTTTACTGGTTTTGACAGGCTTCAGCTCAAGGTCTCACACAGCAGGTCCTGTTCTAGTGTAAGGACTTAGGCAGCTGCCAAAGGTGGCAGATGCAAACAGCCATTCTTTTGGAGACAGAGCCCTGGACAGCCTGACCAGTGCTAGGGGAAATCTTTGGGGACACAGCTAGTCAGAGAAGCAAGGGCTCCCTCTCACCCTTTTACTGGCAGCCAGGGCAGTGAACCCAGCTCACCAAGGCTCTGCTACTCTCTTTCCATTCCACTCCTTCCTTCCATAAGCCATCCTCATCTGCTGGCCACAACCACCTTCCCTGGGCTGCCTCAAAGCCTGAACAAAGCTTTAGGCTGCAAGAACAGTTGTTATCTTTCACAAATGTCTCAAATTGCTGGCACTCACCAAGAGAGAAAGGGGAGACTCTGCAGTTTTGCTGCCTCTGGTCCTGGAAGCAGCATCAGTCCCGTCCACCCTTTGTGAACCCTGTGTGGTTTTTCCACACAGAGCTGAAAAACATCAGGGCAGCAGGTAAAATGGGAGTCATGGTGCCCAAGAAAGACATAAGCTACTGCAGACATGTGGCACCGGATGCCTCACTGCTTTGCTTTGTCAGGTTTGAGGGCCACACTCCAGAGGCAGAGGGGCACTGAAATGTCTATCTGGTACTAAATTATTTAGATGCCCAAATGCTTTTTTTGAACAGTTCCTGGAAAGGTTTTAAGGACTYCCTGTGACCATGCAGATTCACTTATCATTAGTTCAGCTTAGGTTGTTAAGTTGTTCCTTAAATTCCATAATTGAAGTGTTCAGGTGTGTCTTTATTCCCACGAATAAGCGAGCCAGGGAAACACATTGCAGTTTAACTGTTGCTGTACTACAAAACCTGTCTTTTTTGGTAGGTGTTGCACTTAGAAACTTTAGAAACACAGACTTGTCTTGACTTCTCAGAGGGTCACAAACCTGTGAAATATCTCTCTGGTCCTGTAGGCATAATCACTTGGACAAGACATAAGCATGAGCTGATACTTCAACGACTTCCATCTGTTTAACAGCTTATGGGATTTAAAGGATGGTTTACTACAGCTTGTTTTTAGCAATGAGCTCAAACTAAAATCCATAGCTACACTATACTTGGCAAGAGTTTAAAGATAACATGCTGTTCCTGTACCATTTCACTTGATTTTGGATCAACTCTGCATCCAATGCAACAAGAATGTATTTCCTTTCTATGCTCTGACCTGCTCAGGGTTTCAGCACTTCATGTTCCATCATACAAGCCCTGTGGCTGATTGGTGTTGCTGGCTGCATTCATCCATCAAGTGGCAAGAAAAGGATGCATTTCAGTGTCTGAAATAGCCACTGCAAGCTGCATGGGGCTGAGGAAGGATATATACCACAGGACAGACTCAGGCTGGGGTCTTGAGCACTGAGAAGGACACACAAAGAAACTAAGCTAGAACTGTCACTGCAAAAACACAGATTGGCCAACAATGAACCCCAAAATAACAGGTCATTGTCTCCTCTTGGACGCAGAGGATGTTTTGTCCAGCCTCTACTCCAAATCTTTCTTTTTGTTGGCTGAACTCTGCTTTCATAGAGCGTTTCAGTGCAGACGGACACCAAAGACTCTGCAGCGGTCCATTTTTGCTGACTTTTGCTGATGCCTTGCAGTTTTTTACTCTGAAACCTCTAGATCAGCAGTGACTCCCATCCCTATATCCATCATAAAGGACCTGTTTAGTTTACCCCCTTTCTGGAAGCATCTGAGGAGGAGATGGCCTTGTGGGCAGAAACATTTCATTTTGGGCTTATTCTCCCAGACATTGTTATCTCCAGGGCCAGCTCCAGGACTGCTCCACTGCCAGAGCAAGACTGGAGGCTGTGATATCTCCACCCTGATGCAGATCTCTAAAATGGATAGCACAGGATAGAATGGAATAGCATATTTCAGTTGGAAGGGACAGATCTGATTAATCAACTCTCTTCACTTGGAGGGCAGTGTGTGATGCCCAGCCCTAATGCAGGCCAGCAGATGGTCTGTGCCTTGGCCACATCAGCTCAGGGTGGAAGTGTATCAAGCACTTGTGGGCAGGATGGGAATATTAACATTTTGCACAGTCACAGTACTTTATGAGCCTCCTTCCCCCTTCTCCAGGCACATGTTAGGTTGTCTGATGATGCCACGACCATCTGGGCTGAGATGAGATATCAGAAGCAGTGTGGTCATTGTCTGCCCTAAGTAGCCCCTCTAACCCTTCAGGCTACACTCACAGGTCACAGGGTGACACTGTGGCCAGGAGGGGTGGGGGAAGGGGTTGAGCCAATGGGTCTGATGCTCCAGCTGGCTTGGGGACTGAGGGTTGTCATCCTGAGGAGGGAAGATGTCCTCAACCTCCTGCTCCCCTCTGCCCTGTCTCAGGGCCTGTGGCTCCCATCAGTCCCGCTCCTCCCACCCAGGCAGCTGTGGAAACATGTGTCCAGCCAGATCAGAGTGGGGGCTGTGGGGTGAGCGCTGGGGTAGGAGTGGGGATGGCAGGTAGACATCCTCTGTAAAGACACTGCCAGTCTTGACCAGAGGAGGATGGTGCATGCCACTGCCCCGAGGTATCGGAAGCCATCTCTGCTCCATTTGCAGGACTCAAGCGCCTGAGTTCCCGGGGTGGCTCTCCGCTTACCACCAGTGCTCCCGTTTCGGACTCAGTTTATAACCAGATGTTAGGCCGAATTTCTGTTGTAAAGGTAAAAACCACTGGTACCGACGCGCCTTGGGCCGCGACTTCGCTGTGGGCTTTGTGCAGGCAGGACGAGCGCCTCGCTCACGGCAGTGGGGGCACAGTGCAGGGTCACCAGCCCAAGCTGCTCCCAAGAGGGTATTCCCTGCTTAGCCCTCCGCCAGCTGCCGACCTCCCCTCACTGCCCACCTCCACACCTGCCTTGTCTGCTTGCTCTGCCAGCCTGGCTTGCCCTGGTCCGTCTCCTGCTTCACTCAGCTATCATCTGGCTGCCTTCAGCTTAGGTGGTGAGCTCTTCCAGCAGTGCTAGGGCCTCTAGGGATAGAAAACAGGAGGAGTGGGCAGAGTGCCACTGTATGCCAGGGGAAAACCTCCCTTTCCCTCCCCAGCACAAGTTAGAGCTGCCTCCTCCCATGAAAAGGGCCCGCTGASAAAGGACAGAGTTCCTCCACAGCCCTTGGAGAGCGAAGCGTTAGACCTGTGTGGGGAGAGTACCAGCCCCATGAGCATGTGTGGAAGGAGGACTTGCTCCAATACGGACATTCTTGATTGCTCAGCTGCTTTGGAGATTGATAATCTGGCTGCTGTTATTGCAAATCTTCTTGGCTTGTTTCAGGCTGTCCTCTCCTTCTACAGGCTGACAGGCTGCAAACTGCCAGGGAGCCTGGAAAAACTCAAAAAAGTTTAAAAAAAAGTCTATAAAAGGGCACACTGATTGTCCAAGACGAACGCCTCCTACTCTGTACTGAGGCTGCAGCAGGGGCCAAACCTCCCCCCCCATGTTTCCCAGCCATGAAAGGAGGAGGAGAAAGAGGACAGCACCTTATAGGATGGGTTACACCCAGGCTTTGTGCCAGCCGAGTGACCCTCAGGGACACAAACACTTGAGCCTGGGAGCAGGGACTGAACCCACCGTGTTTGTGGTTGCTCTAGTTGCAGGCATTAGCCTCTGAGCTGAAGGCAGGTTTCACAGAAGCAATGCAGGAGCTGTCACGAATCCAGCATGGGGAGTATGCCCTGGAAGAGAAGGTCAAGAGCTGCCGCTGTGCCATGGAAGAGAAGGTGGCTGAGATGAAGAATTCCCTCAACACGTTCAAGGTAGGAGTGTGACCTGTGGGGAGGCTGCATACGTGCCACATGCCACATCAGCTTGTGTGACAGAGAGAAGCATTCCCCTGCCTCCATCAATACTTCCTGTTTGCAAAGAAAAAGAGTGGGCAATTGTTTTGGATATACCTGAGGTAATTCCTTTGGCTCTGGGTCTCCCCTGACTGCTCCAACCCCAGAGTAACCCATACTCTGGCCTATTTAGCCTTCTTGATTGGCCATGACGCAGTGCTGGGAGTTACCTGGGCACAAGCAGCCCTTGCTCTGGGCTGCACATACAGCCTGTACATAGGCTGCCACTGAGCCACTGTCCCMCACCTCTCCCTGGGTCAGGTCTCCTGCATTTCCTGCAGGAACCAAAGCCGCTGGGGAGCAGCACATTAACACAAAACCCTAAAGCCTTTTGAAGTCTCATTTCCACATGGCTGGGAGGAAGTGCTGCCTGGTTTGATCTGGCCCAAGAGGATAAAGACAAAGGGCTGGAGAGACAGCCTACCAAGAAGGCTTGATGTACACTTTAAACCAGCSAGCATCACCATGCAGAAACTGGATGACTGCCTGTGAAGAGGCAGGCAGAGGAACTCTTTTATTGTTTTTATTGCAAATTTTCCCCATGGGGTTTTGCTGAGTCAATAATACCTTGTGAAGTTTAAGAGGGCTGCTTACTGGAAAAGCCCATTACTAACCCTGTGACAGGGAGACAGATGGCACCAGGCAAAAGGAGCCCTTGGTGCCAGATGAGCAAGGGAGACAACAAAAAGGGTACAGGCATATGGGAGAGGTCTCAGAGCAACCAGACACAGGGTTATCCAGGGCATTGTTATAGGGCAAAAGGGGATTTAAAATCAAAGAATTATGCAAGCAACAGAAGGGACAAAGGCTGCTCTCCCTCTGCCTCATGCCCATGTTGACTATTCAAGTGCTGAGCTCCCAGTGAAGCTACCTCCTTGCTTGGGGAAAATCCTTTGGTTTACAAGAAACTCTCGAGTATTTCTCCTCAATCCTGCTGCTCACATTGACGAAACCTGCAGGAACTTCATGCATCATAGCTCTACATCCGAGCAAGGCTTGGCTGAAACTGCCTGACAGAGGATAGACAGGGAGGATATGGAGGGCCTCATTTCCTTAGGAAATTAGACTGAAAGGGCAGATCCAAGGCCTGACTGGCAAAAGCTTATACATGTGAGCGCTCACACTTGCATCTGACCCAAGTGCAACATGTGAATACACATGCTGGAAAACTGCAAAGGGTAAAATGTGCTTCCTAAGGTCCACCTCCAAATGCCATGAAGGGCAGGAGTCCTCCCACTGCTTTCAGCTGGTGGTGGATGAAGCCCTAAGTCTCCATCTCCCACCAGTGCCTTGATTATGTGACACCATGCTGGCTTGGGTGAGTTGCCTGTAGAATTAAAGATCACCATGTGGTGCCATGTTGTGCATGGCACGTGTGACACATCCTGGGCTTGCAAAGGAAGAGTGTCTAATCACAGAGCCACTCCCCAGAGCACCCTGGAGCAGCTTTAGTGCACACCAGCCAGCATTCAAAGCTGTGCCACGTAAGGCTGATGGGCACCCTGGGAATGCTGTGCTTTTGCCTGTTCCTCAGGAGGAGCTCAGCGATGCAAAGTCAATGATTGAAGAAATCAGTGCCAAGCAGGAGGAAATGCAACAGAAAATTGAGCAGCTGCAGCAAGAGAAGCGGCGGGAATCCCGGAAAATGAAAGCTAAGTAAGGGCCCAAACTCCAGGGTTCTGAAAATGCTAATTAGCAGTGGTGTCCATTGTGTTCATTTCTGTATAGCTTAATTCCTTAATTTTTTCCTGGCTGGACATGTGTATCAACTCTGATTATGACCAGAAATGCTTCRGTTCACCTCAGGCTTTTAAACACACACCCCTCAGAGCAAACAGAGCAKAAAAATGTTAATACTTCACTGTGATTCCAACAGCAAAACAGCCCCCAGCAGCTCCCTGGAAAATCATGGCTTAGTGGAACACAAAGACTTGCTAAAGACACGCTGGGGCAGTAAGAGGTGGAGGCTCAACTGTGACTTTCTGACACAGTTGGAAGTCAGAAGCCTCCACCACTGGGAGGTATTCCTAAGTCACCCCCATCCAGACAACAGCACTGCAGTTTCCCCTTCCAAGCTCGCAGGACTCGGCGGGCTCCTGATGGTGCAGTCATGCTCTGCTTTCCTGTCACCAGCCTCTTCTCCTCTGAGCAGAGTCAGAGCATGTCTGCACACTGCTGGGCCACACTGGTGCTGTGATGAAGCAGATGGTTGTCCAGCCTGGTCCTAATTAGCCTCTTTCTGAAAACAGAGTTTTGATCATGAATCTATACAGCTGCCTTGATGCAAACACTTTGCAAATCTAGGCTAGCCCCTTAGCTAATTAAGCTATTTAATTAGATGAAATATGCTCTGCAAAAGCCCAGATCTGAAATAACCTTCTCCTAGAGCCAGTGGAAGTTATTTCCAGAACATTGTTCATGAACTGCCAATTCCATCAAAGCCAGCTCCTTTCCTGGTCTCTGCTAGAGTTGTCCTACTTCTGACAGTGTTTGCCACACTTGTAGTGTAGGAGCTTCACCTGTAGCATTCAGACTTTCCCACCACCTCGTTCTTTGTGTTTGTACAGAAGAGCACAGAAGGATGACCATGGGTCACAGACAGTGCCAACACCTCTCCAGGGCAGCCCATTTCGATCCATCAACCTCCCAGAACCTGTGCTGATCAATGAAGATTTTACAAGTCTTTTGCACAACGTGACTTATGAAAAAGGTAGGAAGTAGGAAAGGCAAATGCAGTGCCTTCCTCGGGAAAAAAATTCAGAAAAAGATGACTAGGGTAACCTGGGTTCAGGAAGTATTTGCTTTGTGAACACTGTCTCAACAGCCATTTGTTGCCTCCTCCAAGGGATGCAGGCTGGATCTTTGTTCCTGCAGTGCTAGTGGCACAGACAAAGAACCAAATAGGGGCTCTTGATAAAAATCCTGGATTTGTTTCTGTGTAAGGGAGCAGGGCACAGGAAGGAGGATCACACCTTGATGAGGAAAACACTGTCAACTCCTAAACACTTGAAGGCTGGAATCAAAGAAAAGGTGATGGACCAGAGCCTTTCATTCCATAATAAATTCTGGGGGTCTTAGCTGATCTATCACTCTCTTGCTGTTCAGATAGGAAGATAATAAAAACATTTAAACATTAAAAACATAAAACATTAAAAATATAAAAACATTTTGACATTTAAAATGTCAAAAAAGGCAGAGATTAGATGATAAACCATGTGCTCTTTTCTACTCTGCTTTGCTCAGAACCTGCCAGTCACAGCCCTCCTCTGCTCCACACTCTAGGGTGGCATGTTAGCTCTCTCCCTCACATCCCTCTTGCACAGCCACCTTTCTCATCCACTTCTTCCACTAGCCCCTTTCTTTCCAGTCTCATCCCTCTGCTCTTCAGAAAGCTCCTTTCCACTCAGAATGGCAGCCCTGTCTCTGTGTCAGGCCTCAATCCTCCTGTTCTCTGTGGGACACCTTCTACCCAACATGCACCCACATTCCAGGAGAAGCCAAGACTGCTCACATTCCTCTGCAGTCTCACAGCACTGACCAGAACAGGGACCCCACATCAGCTTCCTGCAGGTGCTACTGAAACACAGACTGTCACGAGAGCTATAAAGATCCTCCTTAGTGGAGAGTCCAACAGGAGTGTTTCCATAGCAAAACTGTGAAAGACTGGAGGATTTAACCCTACTGACAGGGCTTGGCAGGAGGAAGAACTGCTTTACAGTTGTCTTCTCTGTTTTTCAACAGTGTCTGACACCAGGATCATGCCAATGGGAGAAGGAGGTGTGAAAGTCATAGCAGGTCCAGGTAAGAAAATATCAAACATCAAAAACCAGCAGGACAATGATTCAATTAGAGTGCTTGCTTTGCTGCACTGAAGAAATGCTTTCAGGGAAGGCATTTCACAGGGATATCTTTTGCTCTGCCACGTACCTCCATTTTCATACTTGCACTTGAGATATGAGGGCAAACCTGTGTCCCTGAAGTGTCCAATACCTGATGGTCAATGCCAAGGATTGATATTTGGCAGAGAAAGCCTTTCTGCCGTTACTTTCTCAGATTCTAAGTGTCTTTGCAGAAAGGAAGAATTGAGGCTTCCTAATGTGACAAAGAATAATGAGAGCAGCATTTTGCCACTTGAGAAGAGATGGTCTTTTTTCTTCTCTAACATACGTCTAATTTTGGATCTTATTTGGCCTGAAAATAAATGCTGGAAGACTACAAACCTTGTTCTGCTGAACAGCTCACCAACTGGACTTCCTCTGTAAATTAACTCTACAAGGCTACAGCCCTCGTGGAGCACAAAGAATGCTCCAAACTCTCCTTCCAGTGCTTCAAATGAATGGAAACACAGCTTAGCTGCCTGCTGTAGCATAATCTGCCTGCTGAGATGTCAAAGTCCACGGCCCTTTTTGTCATTGCAGGAGCAGCCATAGAGACAGATGACAGCCTCAAGCCTTCCCTGGCAACAGAGGGGCAGTCGAAAATGCATCTGCCATCAACAGTGTGGAAGCAGCCCAAGGACACCAAGGACTGGGGAGACGAATACATTTCCAAAGAGCAACCAGAGAGAGGGAAAGACATGGGCCAAAGCAGATACAGCTCAGCAGACAACATAATATGTGAACCCTCTTTGGCTGGTAAGGAGTAGAAAACTCTGGCTAGAGAGCTCAAAGCTGTATTCATGTCTGGTGTGAGCTGGTTGGTGATCATCATCCATGGAGGGAGACACACGGGCCAGGTTCTCCTGCTAGGGGGGAATCTCTCAGGGCCTCACATTCCAAGACCTCTAGCCTTTGTATTTGTTGGCCTTTGTGACTGACAGAATCACTCTGTACCCAAGACAGCCATTCTCCCTTCCAAAGACCTGTCAGGGCCAGAGTACTGATGGGATTGCAGCAGTGTAGTTGCTTAAGTGGGTGAAAAATACAACTTCTCATTCTGCAGGAATTCTTCAGGATGGGAAACCCTGATAGGAGTTGTTTTGCCTTTGATTGCCTGTTTTGTTATTCTTAGAAAAATCTGGTATTCATTGGGGAAAACAMATTTGCTTTGGAGCTTTCTTAGCAAACTGTGACACTGGTCATGTCTGGGGCATGCTGTAGCACCAGGCTCGAATTTTACATTTTGGGGAAAGAAAGACACAAAAAGACAAGACATTGATATAACTTTGAAACAATTTTCTCCTTTCATGATTCAACATCAGTTTGCCAGTCTAACATGAAGCTGTCCTTGAGGTCACTATTTTCTTATTTTTAAACTTAACCATTATCTTCTGGAAGCCAAAAGGCAGAACATCGCTTTGGAGCTGCTGGAGTCAGAAAGGAAGTATGTCATCAACCTTTCCCTAATCCTGAAGATCAAGGCCACACTGCAAGGGCCAGATGTGAAAAGAAGCACCAAAGAGAGAAGGTATTTGATTTAATGTGCTCTCTGTCTTTTGGGGAGTTTTCTCCAGTCAATATTCTTTCTGCGTCACCCTTTCACACACCTTTCTTTAGTTCACACAGAAATCTTTGAACATTTAGTTTATTTCTAGCTCACAATTAGAGGCACTGTAAGGTTTCTGCAGTCATTAAAAACTCTCCTACCTGTCCTTGCAGACAGCCTAGGAAGCCTTCAAAACGCTTTTTTAAATAGCCAACTGGAGAGGGTACTTGCATGTACATAGCAACCAAAACAAGAYGCCCTGATGCAGCCAGGACTCCAACAAAAGTAGTTAATAACACCTGTGTTATAGCAGCAATAATACTTGTAGTTAATAATACACATGCCAGACTCTGCTGACCACACATGAATGCCCYACTGCAGCAGCACATACTTATTAGGGCTGAGTTTCTGCTCTTTGTAACCAGTCTGATTTGGTCTCCTTCAGTTTTTTCCCCAACTCTTTGCGGTTCCTGGTCCAGCAGCACGTGGATTTACTGCATGCTCTCCAGGAGCGAGTCCTCAGCTGGCCACGACAAGGGATCCTAGGAGACATCTTCCTGAAGTTGACAAATGATGAGGTACGTTAAAGGCCTCTCCAGACTCTCCTGTCATGATTCGTTATGTGGTGTTGAGGCACAGGTGGGCTGAGACACCTTGCAACAGAGGGGCTGTGCTGTGCAGCTGTGGCTTTGGTAAGGCTTTTCAGCAAGCCCCCTTGCAGCAGAGTCCTGGCGCATGGCAGCCCCTTAATTGTTCGGGGATCCCACATGCCAGATACACCTGTGGGCATGCAGCCTCATGGCACAGCTCTGTGATCAGTACAGGAGACCTGGACTCACTTGCAGGAGCCACACATGAGCCTTGACAGCTTCAGTGTCTATATTTCCAGTGAGGGTGTGAAAAGAGAGTGTTTATGGTGCTCCCCTGCCCCAATACACTTTGCTAGGAGTTAGGACAAGCAGGTGGGCAGGTCTTTTACCCCATATGGTTTGTTGCACCTTCTGCTGAGGGGAAAGGTCTGCCCAGGTAAGCAGCGGGACCCCTCCTGCAAGGATGTGTAAAAACTCACCTGATACCTTATAAATTTTAAGAGTCTTAAATAAGAAAACTTCTTTCTGCCCAGCCTCTCTACCCCTCCCCACCTGCTGTAAAGTTTTACACACTGTGCTCAACAGCTGAACACATTTTACAAAACAGACTTTCCTGAGAAGTTCCAAGCCCTGAAAGAGTCTCACAGCAGCTCTGCTGCACCGATGACCTTCCAGCAGTGATGGTGGGGAATCAACAGTGTGGCTGGCTCTGTGACCAAAAATCTCTCAAGTTTCTTTGTTCTTTTCTCTTTCCCTTTTGTAAGAATAATTTCCTGGACTACTATGTTGCCTACCTGAGGGACCTGCCAGAATGCATCTCTCTGATCCACGTGGTGATCCTGAAGGAGGTAAACTGCCTGCCTGCATCCCAGACACGTGATGGCAACATGCAGGCCTCTCTCTCTTCCGGTTATGCCCGCCCATGATAGGACTCTCCGGCCAATCCACTCGTTCTGTTGCCAAATGCCAGTTTCCTGGAGGTTGCCATGGCTGACAGACACCAACAAAAGGCAGCTTTAACACCTTCATCACTGTATGTAACCAAAGCTGTGTTCCTGCTGTGACATGAAACAATGTCTCAGATTAAACCTCCCAAAAGCTTGTCTATGGACATGCTATCCAGAACTTTTCCAGGCAGTGTCTCCTGGAAAATGGAGGACTCATCCAGACAGAGAGATCAAGAGTGAAGCTGTAAGTCCTTTATAGAGAAGAGAGTCTTCACTGTWCAGCTTCGGGTATTTGGTCTCACACCCTTGATTATTGGTTTAAACTAGGAAAGTTAAATATAAAGGTAGTTTAAAGTGCAGTAACTAAATCACATTAGCTTGCTTCCAAGACAYTTTCATTTAGAAGTCAATCTCATTTTGTCCAATTCATTTGAGCCTAAACTAAGAACTTCACTCTGAACAACACTGTATTCCTGGGATTTCACTGAAATTTAACTAGTGCACTTTCAACACACACCCCTACTTAATTAGGCTGAGTGCTCCTAGGAGATWATCTCCAGCCTAAATGACTGGTGTGCTCCTGTGAATTCCTGTTGTAACTACTTACAGCGTAACTACTCATTAAACTGCAGAACCATCTGGAAGCAGATGTGTTTTATGGGTGGAAAAGACTCTTAAGTTGCTTTCTCTATTTCAGGTAGAAGAAGAAATCAAGTCTGATCTCTACATTCTGTTCTTTCATATAGTCCAGCGAATCCCTGAATACCTTATTCATCTACAGGTAGGGCCCCAGGATGGAAACTGTCTTGTTGAACTCTTACCACATCAGCTGACTTTTAACTCAGAGCTGCTATTTGGGCCTGTACAGGTACAGGGCTTCTGGCAAACCCAGTGGGCTCTTTGAAAAAAAAAAAAACTTTAAAAGGGAAAGGCAGCCAACAATAGCTTAAGTTTTATCATTTTCACCTGAAGCTTGCTTACATTTGCCAGTTTCTCCATTTGACCTGACAGAAACAGCCTTTGTACCCTGGGAAGCCAAAAGCTCTGCTGCCTGCTGCTCTGGGAGAACAGGAGGCCACAGATGGGACACATCTGAGGGCTCCTAGGGCCCAACAACCTTTCCTACAGAGAGAATGGCTGATAAAAAGAGTTCTGGTTCACAGAAACGTTATCTGAATTGTACTGAAACATTTCAGACAAGGCAAATACACAGAAATCAAGACCTATAAAATCAAACCATTGGTTTATTTACCCAAAGCTGAACTCAGCCAGTGCATCACCCACACATCCCATGATTACTTTTACAGTGGACACTTGTGCCTTTGCACTGGACTAGTAGGAGGCCCCACCCAAGTCACCCAGAAACTCCTGCTGCCTCGAAAAGCTCCCCCAGGGGCAGTGCCACAAGCACTCCAGAACCCTAATCCATGGTTCCAATAGTGCCTTCTCCCCGGAAAGCGTTAGGACACTCTCCAAACAGCCTGCTCTCCTCTGTGCCTCAGAATGTCCTGAAGTTCACGGAGCAAGAGCACCCTGACTATTACCTGCTGCTGGTGTGCGTGCAGCGCCTCCGGGTTTTCATCTCACACTATAGCCTCCTCTTCCAATGCAACGAAGACCTGCTGATACAGAAGAGGAAAAAGCTGAAGAAGTAAGCACAACATCAGCTCATTCTCTCTATCAACAGGGAAGGGAGGTGTGGGGGAAGCCTGGCAACACGGGGTTTAGGTCCAGGCAGGACCAACAGGCACTGCTGGAATAAAACACAGCCCTTTGCATCTGAATGCTGGAGAAGGGCCACTATTGGCATTTCCCCTCCAAACTGAGGTCRGATTTGGGGAGGGCACTTCCGCCTAACTCTTGAGTGTGAAAGAAAAATCACTTCTAAATCCTTCTAACCGTAACAGCCACATGTTTCATGGGATCATTGGATTCCTTAAGCTGGTGGCAAAGTGACTCCCCAGTGGGAAAACATATGGGAATTTAGCTGCTCTGCCAGCTCAGGGCCCTGCTGAAGGTGAGGGCTGTTTCCCTTATGGACTAAGTCTCCAAAAGAATAGTGTTACCTTATTTTACTGAGGGAGGAGGTGGGCGAAACAAAAGCCTCTCATAACCTGTTTGAGATGAACTACGATAAAAATTACCCTGAATTCAGATTCTCAAGTTGCAGTTCAGAACAATTCCTTGAAATCAAGGCCTTTTACCAAAATTAAAATCTGGTCACCTTTGCTCCTTGTGATGATTTACCTGGAGAGTAGGACAAGATCAAGTTTCAAGGGAAGCTTCCARCTGGAGGGTGGTAAAGGGCTGGAGCAGACTCCTGGGGAGGGACTGCTATTRGGAGAGGCATTAAGAACAAGACAGAAAGCAGGATGCCCTGCTGACTGGAACAGACTAGGTGGAAGAGCTTCTTCCTTGGGGTGGGCAGAGGTCAGTGGGAATATTAAGGTCCCTCCCAGTCCTGTTTTCTGTGATGCTACATGCTCGTGCTCATTCCCTGCCTTATTTCTTAGCCCGACGATGGATTTCTCCTCCCTCAGGTCATCCCTGGTGAAGCTGTACAAAGGTCTCACCTCCCAGTGTACAAGCCAGGAGGTTTCTCCAACACCCAGTGGAGCATCAATGCGGGACAGTGGGATCCACCCTGAAGAGGCAATACAGTCATTCCCAGCAGCACCYTCCTCTGGCACAACCACCCCGTAAGCCTGTTGTCCTCGTAGGCGGCTTTCCAAGTAGGCTGAAMACTCTCTCCTYRCCCATAACCATGCCAGTGACACCARGCAGTTATGGAGTGTCACTTCCAAAGCCACGCCCTGTATATGGATAGAGAGATGAAGGGCTGGCTCCTTCCCGCTATCCCCTACCATGAGGCTTACAAGCAGGGAATGTTTCAGAGCTCTACCCGGGGCTGACTGAGCAGCATGTCAGGGAGGACATGAATTTGACAGTGGTGTGCACAGTGACACTCTGCATTATTCACTGTCAACATTACAAGAGCTGCGAAACATGGCCAAGGTGTCAGAGCAGGAAAAAACCCCACCTTTTCCACACAGCACATAATTGAATGATGGGACTCACTAGCACAACATACAAGTACAAAATGAGTTCCAAAAGACACAAGACTAATTCAAGACAGATGGGGCTACTGGTAGCACCTGGCAATCTTCACGGAATCAAAAAATATTCTGAGTTGGAAGGGACCCATAAGGATCATTGAGTCCAACTCCTGGCCCTGCATGGAACACTCCAAGAGTCACACCATGTGCCTCAGAGCRTTGTGAAATGCTWCYTGAGCTCTGTCAGGCTTGCTGCTGTGACCATTGCCCTGGAGAGCCTGCTCCAGTGCCCAACCACCCTCTGGGGGAAGAATCTTTTTTTAATATCTAACCTAAACCTCCTCTGACACAACTTGAGGCCAATTCCTCAGGTCCTGTCACTAGTCACCACAGAGAAGAGATCAGTGTCTGCCCCTCTGCTGTCCTTTGTGAGGAAGCAGTGAGGTSTCCCCTCAGTCTCCTCTCCTCTAGGCTGAACAGACCAAGTGACCTCAGCCATTCCTCGTATGGCTTTGGCCATTTCCAGCCTGACAGGTGCCAAATGAGATTGTGATCAGAGAAGCACACTAGACTTACCTTTATTCTTATGCCAGCAATTTGTGGCTGTTGTGCTTTCTTACCTCATTTGATACTAACAAGAGTTTCACTTCACCATTCCAAGCCCCCTCAAGCAGGAGTGTTAGAGATCAGTCTTCAGCCTCCTTCTCCCCAGACTGCCCAAGCCAATCTCCCTCCTCTCACAGACACGATGCTCCAGGCCTGCACCTTGGTAGCCTCAGCTGGCACCACCCCCACACTCATCCTGAACTGAGGACTCAGCTGGAACACAAGGAGGGTAGGAGCCCTCCAAGTACTCCTGACACACTTTTGGGAACAGGGTCACCCTACCCAAGAGAGAAACTGTGTCCACCTGGAAAGACAACCAGACCACAGAAAAGTGAGGCACAGCTCCTACACTACAAAAAGAGAAGGAAAGTTAAAATCCAAAATGCAGATGAACAGGAGAGATGGAGCAGTTGGCTTCTCATCTCAGTTTCTATTAATTTAATGCTGTAGAGTACAAAAGTCAGCCAAAGCTGCTGGATAAGCAGTTCTTTCCCTGCAAGTTTGCTCCTCCTAACCAGTCAGGCAATTTCTGTAAGTGACAGCTCTGTTACTGTTCTCCAAGGCAGGGGAATATCTTTTGGCCACAAAATCAACACAGCAGGGCTGAGGGAGTGAAGGGGTGGGTTGGGCTTGTCATGCTGTCTCTGTCATCCTTTAGTATTCCACCTCTGTCTGTTTTTTTGTTTTGTTTTGGTTTTTATTTTTAAGGCATTTGATGCCCCAGATGAAGAAACCCCAGCCAACTGTGATGGAGAACATCCAGGCTGTAAAGCCCCCTGACTGGGAGATGGAAAGCAGAAAACATGAGAGGCCAGAGAACATCCTTGCCTCCTCTCAGCTGACAGAGCAGGAACTCAAGGCTTTGACAGCCCCCTTGCAATCCATCCCTGAAATGGAGTACGAAGCACCACCGGCTGACGCGGTGGGGAACACCGAGAGAGCCATCAGAACCTCTGTGGAGCTGCTGCAGGATGCCAGGAACTTTGCACCAAGCTATGAAGAGTTTGAATACCCTGGGGAGGTTTTCACCATGCCAGGCCCCTATGAAGACGACACCTTCCAAAACCTCGCTCTCTTTGAGAATTGCTCCCCGGCCTCTTCCGAGTCCAGCTTGGATATTTGCTTCCTTAGGCCCGTGAACTTCACCTCAGAACCAGAGAGGACAGACCATGCCTTGCAGCCACTGCCTAAGAGCTGCACTCCCGTGAGCAGCAGCACCTACAAGCGTGAGATGTTCCACAGCAAAGGGAAGCAGCTGAGCAGGTCCCTGAAGGAGCTGCCGCGGAGCGCRGAGGGTGTGAGCACCAGACTCTACAGCACGCGGAGCAGCAGTGGGAGCCGTCTGCAGCAGAAGCAGGACAGGAATGTTCAGCCTCACATGATCTCAGCCTCATCCCGAAGCTCCCAAAGGAGCTACTTCCCCCCACAGAGAGGAGCGGGTGAAAAACCGAGCTTTTTGGAAGTAAGGAGGCTTAAATAGGAGGAGGAAAAAAGATGGCACGTGGTGGTGCAGCAGCAGCAGGAGAAAGATCTGAGATACAGTTAGAGTAGAACACGTCAAAATAGCTTTCAAGCCCACACATTCCAAGCCCTCATCTGCATGTACATGCCCAAGGGAGGGACAAGACAGCTCCTTTTCACACACATCTTCTCCAGGGGCAAGCACGGGGTTGAGGTGCACAGCTGGCTGAGCAACAGCTAGAACACCCCTGAGATAAGGTAGCCTCTTGTGTGTCTCCACTTGTCACTGAGCTTCCCTCCCAAGAGAATGTTCTGATCAGGTCACAAAGTTTACACAAGGCTGTTCAAAATCAGTGCTGTAGGTGGCATCCACTTAAACTTTTCCACCTGCTGTGAGGAGTGCTGGGTAAGTGCTGGGTAAGTCGTGCCGGTGTAAACCAGCATGACTTGGCCAAACTCAGCCCATTTATACCAGCAAGGATCCGGTCCACAAGTTTTGTTTCACCTGTATTTGTTGCCTGGATTGTACAGATCCATGACAAAGTCTGTGTGAGAACAGTCAGAGCCCAGCAACTGTGTCCCTCAGATGGGACATGGCAAACCACACTCTAATCCTTCAGGGACACCAGGTCCTGCAGGAGCAATGTTTCTGTAATTTGCAGTGACTGTTCAGAGTCAGCTTTGAGCTGTCACAGCCAAGGAAGTAGAGGCCAAGGGTGCTGTGAGGTGCTTAGACAGGAGGCTGTAGATGCAGATGATGATGGGAGGTAGGTTTCAACAGCCTGACTGAAAAGGCAGCAAGGAAACAGCAAAAGAAAAGAAAAAAAAGCCTAGTGAGTAAAGGAGGTGGTGGATGGCTGAACAGGGGAGATGAGGCAGAGGGAGAAGAGCCACAGGGACACAGCCACCCCAGAAAAAGGGGCTTGTGAGCTCTCGGCACTCACCCGCACAGAGCTATGACCCACAGCAGGGTGCAGATGTGGAGCTTGTCCAGAACTGCAGAGCTCTTGTCCCCCACGGAGCAAAGGAAATCACCATGGCCATGGTGGGCAGAACTGGAGAAAAGGGTCTTGTCCAGAGTCTTGYGGCAAGGAGCTTGGCAGTCTCCTAAAAGAGGGAAAGATCTCTTAGTGGCACATTTACCACAAGGTGTGTGTGCTTGTGAAGCCTTCTGCGCCCCAGATATAAAACCATGCAGCAGCAGAGCCAGCAGAAGAGTCCTTCACACCATGTCACAGCTCAAGAGCCTGAAGCCTCTTTGCCCTAGGGGAGAAAGGAGAGGGTGGGAAGTTCTTCCAACTGCCCAAGCTTGCTTGCTCCCTCACTGGCAAAAGAAGCAGTGAGCTTCCCCTAAACAAAAAGCTTAGCAAGAAAGGCTCCAGGTCCCTCTAACAGTGCTTATCCTTCTACTCTTCTGTCACTGCCTCAGCCTTAGAGCCAGCCACAAGCTCTCTGCAGAGGTACCAGTGTTTCCCAGCCTTGTCAGCACCTCCTCACCCACCAGGTCCCTCCTAGCACATAGGGAGAGAGGGAGAGAGAGAGAGAGAGAGAGAAGGGAACAAGAATGTGAGGTTGCAAATGCTGGTTAAATTGTCTTTTCCCTTTTAGGAGCTCCATGCAGAAGACAACACCAGGTTCTGCCAGAAGGATGACAATGAGCAAACATCCTTCAGCGACCACAACCCGCGGCACGAGCCCAAGGGGGGGTTCCGGAGCTCCTTCCGCAAGCTCTTCAAAAAGAAATAAGCAGCCCCAAGAAAGGCAGGCCAAGCCTAAGCACAGCAGTGCTTCCCCAGGTCCCTGAGGGTGGAGACAGACAGCAAGGCCCCAGGATCCCCCTGACTAACACAGAGGGTGGAGGGGTGGGAGAGAGGAGACTCTCASAACTGCCTTACAAATGCCTCCTGCTCTTTCTAGCACAGGGCAGCGCCAGGCTTTGGGTTGCAGTGGAGCTCAACCAGCAGGTCCAATAAGCACAGGAACTTGCTAGCTTTCATCCCTACCTGACTGAACTTCCCTCAGTTTTGGAAAGCTTTGGCCGAATCCCCCTCTCTTCTCCTCCCCCTCATCCCCCAAAACTGCTTGATTTGCCATACATCTTTGCTCTTCCAAATCCAAGGCAGGTCTTATTTGGGCTCACCCGCAACAGAAAGGTTACCTTTGCAGCCCTGGCATCCTGGCCAGAAGTCTAAAATACCCTTCTTTCCTCTACTTTCCAAAAAACCCACCATCAAACATGTCTTCTGGGAGGCCAGCTTGCATTACCCAGATSGTTTGACAAGGTCTAAGAAGCATCAGCTGAAGCACCTGAGCATTGTACTGCTTAATCAGCAACATCCTTTCTTTTGGACTTCCATCACTCCCCAAAATCCTACTTCACCTTTTACGTGGCACTGTGTTTCCTGAATTGCCTCCTGCTGTAGGAATCACTGCTTCTGCTGTTGGAATCACCCATGTCTCCAGGCAGTTGGTGCAGGCTGAGCCCAGGGCCTGCCACAAGAGACAAACTCTCCTCCACCTTATTCCCAGTGTGGATCAATGCAGACACTGATCATGCCAACCAGTGTCCTATTTCCTGGTCTGTAAAACACCTGAAATACCCTTTGMTAACTCTTTGGCGTGACACCACCTCACAAGCCCCATCATGTGCAGCTTTGGAACGGTTCTTCCAGCTAAAAATTGAGGAACTAGGGCAGGAAAGTTGATGGTGCACCATGTTCCGAGTCACAGGCCCTCCTTCTTGGGCAAGGACGGATCAACAAGGCCACACACATGCCACCCTCCTCACATCTGGACATGACTCTGATCTCTGCAGAAGGCTGCAGCTTTTGTATGGACAGAAGCTCTGCTGTGATACCCCTGTCAYACACCAGCAGCAAGAGCACCACTGGCACAGTGGTGCTACCAGTGGAGTACTGGTGAGCTGAGTGGTGTTACCTGAAGCTGGGATGTTCTGAGGGCAGTTTCCAGAGGAACAGTGGTTTGATCACCTTGTTTTGACAAGCCTGGGACACTGGTCTGTCATAAAGGACAGCTTCACCTTAAGAAGTTGTGAACTGTCTCTGTGGGGCCAACAGCAATGTGTTGGGGGACATACTGTGAGACTGGGGGCTTGGGACTCCCAGCATYAGCACAAGGGTGTCTGCATTTGATGCCAAGAGAAGAGAACCCATCATGCTCATGGCTCTCCTGGCCCTGGCAGCAGGACAGGGAAGGCCCAGAGCAGGTGTACTTGGATGCAGTGGCCAATACCCGCTGCAGATGCAAGGCGCAGAGCTCTCCCCCACGGTGTGGACTGACCTGCATCCACCATCTGCTTTTCCTCCTCTGGTGGAGGCAAAGAGCTGTGTGTGGAAAGGGCTATCCAGACAGACAAAACCCTTCCTTTACTGCAAGCAAGGTTTTCCCAACATTTCAAGAATGGGACCAAGCAAAACCAGAGAGATTAAAAGGTTTTAGCTGGTGCCGGTCCCATAGATTTTAATGAAACAAAAATTCACTTCTCCTTACAAAAAGGAAAGAAGTATCATACTTTCCACCCCTAGCTTTTGCAAACTACTCTGGGAAGATTTTTTTTTAAGACTTTTAATGGCACCCCTCCCCTTCCTTCCGTCTCCTTCCCTTTCCCTCACATCCTCATTAAATTACTAATTCTCTGGCCCTTTCCAGTCAGGACTGCTCCATGCTGACCAGCCACTGAATCACAAAGACAATTTCTAGGATTTGGCAGCTTTCAGTCAGACTGTGCAGGGCCAGGGTAGAAATATGTAGGAAGAGCCAGATACTTGCAACTGAAGCATCAGCAAAGCCTGTTTGTTCTGCAAAGGGATCAGCCACAGACAGAACTATTTGTTTGTCCATGGAGTCAGAGTTACATCATTATGGACCAGTGTCCACTGTAATGCACTGATACTGTCCAGGGCTCTGATGCTTGTGGTTTGGTCTCACATATGCAATGACATTTCTATACTTCCTAGAACAAACCTGCTTTTCACACTTGCCAGGCAGATGCCAGGACAAAAACAGGACAAAGGAAAAAACCTACCTGCTAACATCTCCTGGGTGAGGAAATCCTTCCGAAGTGGCAGACCCTTGCTTGTAAAATGCATGTGGATTTCAGCTTCTATCTTAGTGATTTAAGGCACGGTCAGAATTGATGGTTATTTCTTTCTGATTCTGTCTGAGTTCTTCCTTCCAGGCCTATACTTATCATTTGAGATGTCCCTTGTACCTGCTCAGAATCTGCAAATGTAAATAATATGAATGAATAATGCTCAACACCACACACACACACACACAACCTCTTGCAGGATCCATTTCAATTTCATCTTTAGTGTACATGTGTGCTCTGGATTATTTTTCTTCCTGTGCCAAATAAATGTTGCCTTTAAATAATGCTGTTGCCTCTTGCACTGAATCAGCCAGAAGGCTGCATCCATTGAAAGAAGAAACACATTACTTACAAAATCCTGTATCCATACAAACACAGTCATGCATGAAGACTGTTTCCTACATGTGGTTCTAAGACTCTTATTCAGAATTCACTTTCTAGGCTTCTGGTCAAGATCCTGTTGTTGGTGTAGGTCACTGTGACAGATCGTCCTCTCCTTAGGCTCTTCTAGACCACACTTCTCCATGGCTACACTCCCTGCTTAAGTCAGCCATCCTAGACTCAAACAAAAGAAAGGCTTATTCCGAAACAGATTCTACAAATTTGTCCAAAGCAATTCCAGTAACATGTGCCCCTGATCATCTACCTTGTTCACCTTTTTAAAAATATTATGGATGTTCTGCACACTTGGCAGCTAAATTGTCATGTTTCTGGCAAAAGGATTTTTATTTTATTTTACTTTTCCCTTTCAACTTTTCAGCCACGCAGTACAGGATTTCACATTTTCTGGCTAGGAAGTAAAAAAAAAAAAACCAAAACCAAAATACAAAACCCCAAAAAAATCCACCTTACTCTTTACTTTGTTTCCCTTATAATACACTATTTGCCACTGAACACAAAAGGTGAATTTGCTCTCAGTTGACAGAAAAATGCATTCAAGGGTGGTTTGTTTTTTTAATGGAAATTAAGGAATGGCATTTACAAAATAAATTAAAAGCACTTTTGTTTTTACACCTGTATTGGGTCACAGGTTTCTCTCCCAAAGAGAAGACTTCATCTATGCAATGTCTGGGTTCAGAAATGACAATCCAACAATCTTTTCCATGAAGCATAATAATCTGCTATGTTCAACAGTGGTACCTCCAGTGATATCACCAGGAAAATCTAATTTAAAATACACACAGGAAAAAAAAAAAAATTAAGTATTCCACAATGTCAATCTAACACTTGAAGGATCTAAATCCAGTGTATTAGCACGCTCTGAGTCAGAGGTCTCCCTCCCTGATTTAAGAGAGGCATTATTAGACAAACAGGTTAGTCCACCCTGGAAATGGCTTCTGGAAGAGGGAGCACTCAAATGCTTCCATGGTATCAATCCTAAAGCAGGATAATGTTCTCCATTAGCAAACAAGTTTGTTATAGACAAATTTCGCAGGCTTTTGAATGCCATGACAATAATGTGTCACCTTGGGGTCACCAGGCAGCACAACAGCTGACTTTCTACACAGCAGCAGAACAGAAGCAAATGCTCAGCACCTGCAAAATCACCACGGAACCATAGAACAGTCTGAGTTGGAAGGGACCTTTAAAGGCCATCTAGTCCAACACCCTGCAATGAGCAGGGACATCTTCACCTAGAGCTGGCTGCTCAGAGCCCCATCCAGCCTGACCTTGAATGTTGCCAGGGATGGGGCATCTACCGCCCCTCTGGGCAACCTGTTCCAGTGATTCACCACGCCCCTTGTAAAAAAAGCCTTTTCCTTGTATTTTGTCTAAATCTACCCTGGTTTAGTTTAAAACCATTACTCTCTGTCCTATTGCAAGAGGCCCTGCTAAAAAGTTTGTCCTCATCTTTCTTATATACCTATGAAGTTTTACTACRTAAGTTTGCAGTGCTTTTGGCTGACTTTTCGCCATGTATCAGCTCTCTACAGTAATACAGCAACTCTCCAGGCCTCCACACAAGCATGTTTCATTGTCCAGGTCACATCATCACCCCAGGCCACACCAGACCAATCCAGGTCATTTTACCAAGGAGACAGAGCATCATAAAAATGATATAAGTTCCTATGTGAAAAGTATTGTCACTAATGCAAACATGATCCGAGCAAGAAGTCATTTCAGATTAAAAATTATTAACACAAAGCTGTCATGACACAAACCAGTGGTTTAGCAGTTGTATTCAACTCCTAAATGCTACAGGTTTGATTATCCCTCCGTCCTTCCTGTTTGCAGCTGAGCCAACACCATGATTTGTGCACTGGATGACTGACCCATTCCCCATCCTGCTGGGCTCCAAAGAATGTTTACTTTAGGTTCTTGCACGATGATCATTACCACCTGTTGTCCAAGTATCTCACCAGTAAAACACTTTTATCCTCAGCTACAAATAGGAAACAGCATTCCTCATTCCACAAAGGAAAACAGAGAAGACCTGCTGACATTTAAGAAATCTGCTGATTAGCAGGACCCATGTGAGGTCTCTCCTAAGGGAGCAACCTGACCACTGCATCATTCCTTCTGCCTGCTCTGCCTTGGCTGCACAGGAGCACAGACAACTGTGCCAAAGAAGAAATACAGATCAGAAAGTCTAAATTTACAGTTTTCCTAGTAATCCACTGATGAACTAATAATTTAGATAACACTCCCAAGAGTATGTYCATCATGGTGTTTATAAAAAGAACCAAAACCCAAAGAACCAAAAACTTAAACTACAGCTCCTGTAGCTTGAGGGTTTTCACAAAGCTYCCATAAAACATTCTCCTCTGAAGCCCAGGTTTTGTGATCTTCACTTTTTCTGCTTTTGCCAGAAAAAATGTTTCAAAACAACAYTGTTAAAGAGAGAATCCAACTGACAATATCAAGACTTGACTATGGTGAAAACTACTACTCATGCTGATAAAATCAGAATGCTTTCTGAAATGTAATGCCCACACTGAAGGATCAAAGGGCCGTGATCAATGGCATTGCTGAAAGCAGTAAAAAAGGTGATTTCTGTCATCATTCAACTAACACCATCTTTAACTGCCACAGCTTCCCAAGATACTGAAATGTGTTCTTCCAAAGAGAAAATGCGAGAGGATTTTACTTGCCCCATGAGCCMTATGAACTGAAGATGAGACACTTTATGCTTCACATACCTACTGTAGAGGAGATTATGGAGCTTCTTCTCTTCAACAGCTGTCATCCATTACTGTCCCAGTCTGGTCTGGAGTTGAAGAGCAGCACACAGGTTGATAGATAAACCATGTCAGAATACTTACAACATACAYGTTTTGTCATGTGTATTTTGGACAGAGAAAGCTACGGTAAAGATTAATATAAGTTTGATTTTTTTTCTAACATGTGTCATCCAGGATGTGTGAAACATTTTATAAGGTATAATAACTCACTTTGGGAGTAACCCAGCTTCTCAAGTATTACTCAATTATTATTTTGTAACATGCCAAAACCAATTTCTCCTTAGTCTCTTATTACTGAAATACATACRTTGAACCAGGAAAAATATGTACCACAAGATGGGCTTTTATCCCCTTCAGTGCTTAACTGAAAATKTTAAGTTGAACATTTGTCCATGTAATAATTTAACATATGTCAGCCAAACATATCTTTATCTTTATTTCAATTAAATTAAAAACAATCTGCAAGTATATTTATGCAACATTCACTATATACACACGATTTATGCAACTGCAAGGCAATTCTATGTATGCTGATTAATCTATTGTTAGTAAAACATGACAATAGCTATGGAAGTTGACAAGTGACTGTTTTCATGGCATGACTGAAAAAGAATAGCTACTAGCCATGAAATGGATTATCAGTAAACCTTAAAAAGAACATGACATAACCTAGCAGAGATTAACAGTCTTCTAAATGTAGTAGTATATTTGCTTCAGATGATAGTGCTGCTTTTAAAAAAAAATTTGCTGTCACCTTAATGATGTAAGACTTTCATCTGCTCTATCTAAAGAAAGCAATAATTAGACATTATGCTTCCTGGCAAAAATTTATTTTTGAACTGGCACCACAGTATTTCAGAAAATAATAATAAAGTACCTCTTTGGTGAAGCCTAGGTACCCCCTACTACTCATTGTAACAACTTGTAAACAGGACCGCAATACAGTGCTTTGCCTTAATTCTAGCTCGGTTAGGTACCACAGATCTTCCTCACAGTCCTTCTCATAATTTTAGGAAGGTATTTTAAAGCAGGGAGTAAGTAAAGCAAAGGAAAATTAAGAAGGATATAAAGTTCCCTGTTTGAGATTTAAAAAAAGTGCATAATGTTTTCATTCCAAAAACTGTGCCACTGTATGGAACTGATGGATACAAGACTGTTTTTCCTTCCTGTACTGGACATTATTGATCATTACACAAACACAGTCTCTGCTCATTGGCCAAAGAAGTCTCTCCAGACTGTTTTCTGGTACAATCAGCTGTCCAATTACTTTAGAACAATGTCCTGCATACTAAAACAAGAATAGCAAGTTAACCGGGTTTTCCACTAGAAAGTCTGTTTTTGCAATTCCATTTCTGTACACTACATTTCCAACRCATTGGAGAGTTTTTAGTGTTTGGCATACACATCCCAACTCCTTGACACCACCAGGTTCAGTGCATCCATTGCCAGCAACAGACATAGCACCAGGAAAATGCGACTCCCAGCGCGAGGGACAGTTCAGGAGGAGGGGGCATTCTCCAGCAACGGTGGCCCATCCCGATGCATCGACGGGTGTGTGTGCTCCCTTTTGTAAGTTTTTGGAGGAAGCTTTGGGATATGTTGAGAAGTGCTTTGTCGTGGAGGAACGGGTGGTCCAGCAACAGAAGGGAGGTCCACATCCGGYGGTATCAAAGGCGGCGATGGAAGATGCCTCCGTGCTACATGTGGAGAAGGCGTCTGGGGGGGAGGGGGGGTAAACGGAGAGGGGCTGTTCGGGAAAAAGGTGTTACCGAGTTCGCTTTTTCTCCCCAGGGGTGGAGGCTGGAGGTGTAGTGGTGAGCTAGAGAAAACATCTGGAGTTCGCACAGGTTCTCGCGGTGGTAACTCGGGAGGGTTTGCAGTGGTAACACACGAGTCAGAGATGCAGGTCCGATCAGGCACCGAGTACCTTGGTGAATACACTTTAGAGGTTGGCTGCCTAGGAGGGATTGCTGGTGGGTTGTCCAGGTGTGCAGAAGTAATCTGAGGTACACAAACATTTCACTCAATAAAATTCCAGAGTGGCAGCAAAGAACAGGACCCTGCTGCGAAACAGAAGCACTGCAGATTGCTCTTAGCAGGGGTGCATCAACACAGGAGTGAACAGCCAAGGATGGAAGGAATGAAGATGCACAGAGAGGGACAAAGGCAAGGCAAAGAATGGTCAAAGCAAACACTTCCATGCTAATTCCAGGTCTGCTTGCTGGGGAGGTTTGGATATCTTCCACCACCTCCCCAGTAACAAGCACTTGGAGTGGGTAAACACACCAGATACTTCTTCAAGAAAATGAGGAAAAGGGAGAGGCCGATGACGCTGAACAGGGGAAAAAATAAACTATGCTCAGAAGATGGAATTAAGTAGTCAGAATTATGGAAGTGAACAGTTCCCAAGCTGCAGACCACAGCGATAGGATAAGAGGTCTCCAACACCCTATCACATACAGAGTATTTTCAAATACATTTTGGTGATGTGTTAAATTCTGCTGACTGACAGTACAGTTGCCTGTAGCCTGAAAATAACTTGCTGAAGAGCCACTTATAAGCCCTCCTCAAAGACATATCTGCTCCAAAGTGGTTTTGAGTGGTATTTTCAAATCTGAAGTCACAAACGAGCTTCCACTGAAATCAGGTGAAATTTGACACTGTCTGCAACAAAGGCTGGATCAATCCCAATTGCCAGACAAATGCAAAAGGAAAATGTAGCAATGGCTTAAGCAGGCAGGCAGACAGGATGGGCAAACAAGACAGGAAAGCAAGCACTTGAGCACCATAGCATCAGGGTCAAATATTCTGGTGAAACTTTCCAGAGGACTCAGTTGTGTACATCACTTCCCATCACTACTGTTCATCAGTTTTTTAACCCCATTGATACATCCTAAAAGGATACTCTGGAACAATTATCCCAGATGGAAACATCTGCCTGAAGCCTCAAGTTCTCACAGGCAATGTAAGGGCCTGAACACTGCACATCAGCAGATAAGACATTTCTAACCCTAAATTTAGATTCCATTTATTTCCATCTGTTTGAGATCAAGACATAATGAGGCAAAGCTGTGAAGGACAGAAATACATGGCTGCTTACTCTTTCACATACAGTTCTTCAAAAATAAATGTACTGTATTTAATAGTTACTTTTCTATCGTACCCTGCCYCTCTGCTTCCAGAAAAACAAATGATCTTTTTTCTCCTTACTTTTGATGGGGACGATTCAGCTGGGGCAGATTCTGGTCGTCTTCGTGGAGGAACTGGAGGAGGGACAGGAGCATCATCTGAAGTTTTGGTGAAGTTTATGGATGACACAGAAGCAGATCCTAGTGGAAGTTAAAAAAAAAAGTTGGTAATGATGAAATTTGGCTCAATATTGTTGCCAATAAAGGTGTCATAAATAATCAAGCAATTGCTCATAAAAAGCATCACAAATCAAGGTGGTGTTAAATAAAGACAACGAAACAAGCCTCTAACTTGCAGCTTCCAGACRAACTGCTTTTCTGAGCTGCAAAGACCTCTGTGGCCATCAGTTCCTGAACATTCTTAAGTAATCCTCGAGACCAAAACCACAGCACAAACTTGTTTTTATGTCACAACAGCACTAAAACAATACCCTGAACCTGTAGTTGATGGGCCAACCCAACAATGAAGATATCCTTTCTTCTSCAGAGGCTTTCCAAAGACCTGGCTTGGACACTCAGCAATGGCACTGCTCTGCTAAGCAACTTCTGCTTTTAGCAAGTCATTTCACCTCCTTGTGGCAACCAGCTGAATACAGGACAAACCTTTGAAAGCCCTCGTATGTGAAAGGAAGCTATATCCATTATTAGTTACTGAGGGCACACCATAAAATATGAGSTTCCTTGTATGTTGGTGAAGACAGAAGAAAAACAGGTGTGGATAGGTCCTGATGGATTTAAATCTAGGAAATACTGATTTTCAGTTCTGCAGGAAAACCATCCATGTACACTGAGACCAGTTCTGAAGGGCAGACAGCAGAATAAGGAACCCACAAAACATTCTTTTTTTATCCTCATTGTTCACCACCAGATACTCACCAAACACATTCACCACCTATACATATGACAGCAAATCCCACAAGTTTATATGGGACATATATGGGCATTAGAGCTATACCTCTGCCTTCTGTTTCGACAGTTTCCCCCAAAACTTGTAACAGCCTCTATGTAACACACCTAATTGTGTTCAGTTTCTCCCTTGATAATAATAACTTTTTAAAGACAAAAGGAACAAAAAACACTGGAAGTTTTTGCTGCTGCGAGAAGACAAAAGCAATGACTTCTACAGTCACTTTAGAAGGCTAAACATGATTTCCCCTGTCTAACACCACAAAATGGGACTGGCACATGCTTGGCAGGCTGTCTGTCAGCACCTACTTGTATGGAAAGGGCTGGAGGGATCCGAGTCGAACACGCTGCAGGCGTCTGTAGTACTGGAAGTGGCAGAAGCAGGGGGAGGGGTCAGAGGGGTCCGGGGAGAGTTGGGGGCAGATGCTGTAGCTTCCGTCTCGCTCTCTGGGATGCGGCTGTAGCTGATTTTCCTTGGCTCCTGCTGCAGGGGTGTGGGATGTCTCATGGTACCTGGCCTTGGATTGGAGGGACGAACGCCTGGGGACTTGAGAGGATAGCTGTATTTCTTCGGCTGAAACGACAGAAAATAAAGTATCAAACCAAATCAAAAGGCCACAGGATCACCTAGATGTAGCTTTGTATTTATGAAGGCAGAGATCTAAAATKACTCCTGCCATCTCTGAAACACAAATGTAAGCACTCTCTGAAGAAAAAAAAAATTAAAAAATTTGAATACTAACAAATCTCGGAGGAGGCTTGACATTTCGTGGCTCTATCTCCAGTGACTTGTTGAACAGATAATCTGTAAATTCTGTCTCCAYGCTGTTTCCCATTGGATTCAGGTTTTCAAAAAATCTCTGAAATACAAGAAGGTAGAAAACTTGTCAGCTAAGCTGCTTCTTAGTACTGTTTGTTTCTACTGCACAAATGACCCCAACTGTTTAAGAGAAGAGAGAAAATGCTGGAGTCTGAAGTAACAAAAGACTTTGAGGTTATTAAACCTGTTTGTCACCAGCCCTTTGCTGGGCATTGCTACTGCTGTGCTTGGCCTGAAAACCAGCTGTGCAAGTGCCCTAAATGCTTTCCGCAGTGCAAAATCAGACCAGGTTTGCTCAAACAYTTTCTGAAGAAGCTGCATATAGTTCATCTTTACACTGAAGCAGGGGAGACTGCTCCCACAATGTGTTCTGTCAAAGCCAGAGGAGAACAAATGAATAGGAAAATCTTGCAGAATCTCTTAGGATAACCTCTCCTATGACTGTCTGAAAGTATATAGCTCAAAAGATAGTAAGAAAAATGAAAGAAGGAAGAAAGGAAAGCAACCAGAGAGGGCACTGCTTAGAGAACAACTCAGACCAAGGAGAACAAACACCAGGAGAAAGAAAAACATGAGTATTGCCACCATTGACACATGATGTAACAGTGCTATCAGGTAAACCTGGAAACATAAAGRCAGTGTAACAGAGGAGGAAAAGGCAACTGGGCTCACTGGACAAATAATTGCAACTGAGTGAAGGACAATGAGAATCTGCCAGTTTCAGTTCCGGTTTAACTCTGATCAATAAGAAGATCTAACAATGTCCCAACAGCTGAGAAAAAAAAKGAAAGAAACCCAACTGCAAGCACTGAGCTTTCTGCCCTTTCTTACAGTGAGACCCAAGAGAGGTWTTCTGACAGGCCTTCTGCTCATCTCTGATTCAGTCAGATTTAACCTACGTGAATTCAGTCTGTCCTTATGGTCTGTCAGCTGGCAGAATCACCACAGAAGTAGCCCAGTGCATGGACTCAAGGCATCAATGTCACTTACCCTGATGTCAAATTCCACTCTTAAACAATATGGCTGGTTCTGGTACTGCTGTATCTCTCCTGTTATCTCAGCTACCTTTCTTCTCTTGCTGAAGTTAATAAGGTCTTTCCCATGCCGCTTTAGAAATTCAGGATTGCCTTCTTCTGTTTTCAAAATGTTGGTTAAGTAAATCCCTGAAGAGCACACAGAAGACGTTCTCAACATTCAGTACAAAACAAGGAGAAAGTCACAACTGGAMTACAAAGAATTCTTAAAGAATTTAATTTGTGCACTGTAATTATTTAGAAAACAACTCTGTTAGGGTCAATAAGAGAATTGCACCTAGTTTTCCAATAAGGGCAACAATTCAAATATTTTAACGTGCCTTTTCCAGAAAAATGCCTTTTTGCATCAAAGTCTCAAAGCTTGTGCAACTTTCTATTGTTTAGGAAGCTCACACAACTAAACACTAAAAGAGGACACTGAACAGAAGCGCTTTCTCTTAACTGCTCTACTCCATTAGATATCCCAGCTAATCTCCAAAAATTATTTTCAGGTTTTATCCTGGCTTCATAATTGCATCAAATCATTTGAAGATTAGAAAGGAAAAAGTGCTTTCCACTCCACAGATCATGTATCTGGAATTGTCATTATGACTTGACAGAAATAACTGAAGCTATTCACGTGTGATCCTGCTAACCTCTACTCATCTCTGAAGCAGGACAGAAGGTTTCTTAGTTGATCTTATCTTTCTTTGCAGAGCTCTGGAGTATATCTTTCCCCAATCTGTAAAAGGCCAAAAAAGCCATCAACACTATTTTCTTCAGTTCTGGCCTGAAGCCTATGTTGGACAAGTGCAGTGTCCAGACTTGGAAGTGATCTGCAGCAAACATTTAAGTAGCTCGCTTAAGAACAGGAATGACATGTGCTTAACATCAYAGTTTGCTAACTGTCAGCAGTCTACTTCAAAGAAGAACAGTTCAGTCTGAGGATAAAGAGGAGACTTTCTTCCCAAACTCCGTTTTTACAGAAAAAAGATTTTTTTAATAGAAATGAGACTCTAGCTGCATTTCTTGGAACTCCTGATGAGGAAGGGGGTCCTTCTCTCTCTGCTAGTCAATGGCAATAACATTGCTAATGTGACTGCCTTCTATTGAGAGTATTTTTGGTTGTRACAGTTCTAACCACATTCAAAGTAAAAATCAGTAAATATATAAATAAGATATCGCAGATATACTTATTTTACTGCAAATAACATCTCCTATTCATAGTCATTTTAGTTTTTCTTTCTCATATATGCAACTAATGTCTGGGCACCTGAAATTCCAACCCACCTATCCTGTTAAAGCTGACTTCTCACTATTGTTCATACTCTGTTTAGTACCTTAGATAAATACTTTCCAAACGTTAATGTGTGATCCAGCTCATTCAAACCAAATGTACTTACCAAAAAAAGGCACACAAGGAGGATTAATGGACCTGAGTTTTGCCAAGTATTTCTTATAATGGTCCTCACTCAGCTCATAAGCTTCTTCTAAGATCTTCTTCTGGCGACTTGGAATTTGCTTAAAAGAGAGATCAAACAGGTTGTTTGGACAGAGAAGGTAAAGGCACAGCCCAGTAACAATACTGACAGCATTGGTCTCCCACTGGTATTYAAATCAGTGACCACGAGGACAGCGCCCCACCATCCTCAGATGCCTTTCCTAAGTGGCAATGGATTTCTTGCTACTGAAACCAAGAGAAAAACCCTCTATGACACCCTGWTTGATTCATTTCTTGAGGGATTTACTTTCCTTGCTCCTTCTTTGAAGCACATGCTTACTGACAAGACAGGTCTCAGTGCAGCTAAGGTACCCTGCATTACACTTCCATACCAAAAATGGAAAACATTTCACTGTACCTCAAACGTGTGATCCAACCTATAAACTGCTGCAGAGTTCATAGCACTGACAATCTCAAGGACACCATTAAAGTTGTTCAGCTCCTGAAAAACTTGCAGGATCTCAATTATCCGGCTCACTACAATTACTCTTTCCTCCAGGTTTTCTGTTTCTACAATGCATCTAAATACACAAGAACATTGGATTTTGTATTAAAATGTTGGTGAGCTTTCCAAAATCAGATATTAAGTTCTAACACAAACAAATATGGTTTTATCAAATTACTTAAGATACTTCTGAAAATGTTCTAGAGATCTGAAATTATTCTAAGAATAAAAAGCTGAGACCATTATGTTAAAAGTCTCAGGGACCAGTTTTAGCATCTAAACACCAAAACAGGAACTCTCCCAGAACAGAATTTTTCACAGTATACTTGTGAATGGACCGCAAATGTCCAGATATGGAGTAGGTGCAGATTCAGGAAAGTCACTTACTTTTCAAACCACAAAGTTAGGTTAGTTGTATGTCTTATCATTTTGAGAAGGTTGGGAGAATTAATTTCTTTATCTTCCTTCGTCCACACACTTCCAACTAGTTCAGATGGCTGCACAGCCCTAGAAAAGTAGACGCATTATCAAAAATGTAATTAAAAGCAGAAGAGAAGGTATTATTTTTCCAAACCCTCTTGATTTTCACTGAATTTGGAATTCATATTTAGAAATAAATTCTGAAGGTATCACTTCTATAATGTTAGGCTCCCCTCATGACCAGATGACTGATATCTCTATGCTATGCCTCTTTTTTAGACAGTAAATATTTCTTAATTTATGTGATTCTTAACCATCTCTGTTCATCTAAATGAAGAATGAAATCTCTATCTCATTCACCGTAACAAAACGTGAGCTTCCAATGCCTAAACAATTTCTCACAGACAGCTGATGAGATCTGACAAAGTCCGTAATTTGCTTCACAAACCAGCATATGAAGAAAACTGATTTAATAGTTGTTCCTACTTCTCAAAGGTYGATCTACTCAGAAATTAGCAAGAGAAAGCTGGAGCACAATACAATTAACAGTATGCAAAGGTCACATGTACTGCATGTTAACCTGGGGAGGATAAAACAAATACTGTACTTCAGAGGTTTTTTTCTGCAGAAATAGTAATTAATACACACCACTGGTAAAGTCCCTTGACTTTTGTGGGGCTTCACATCAGAGGCCCCCAGAAACAATTTAAGGCTGGATAATATTTTGATTTGTGCCACGTGTTTCTAAGTGGAGGAAAGTTACCTGTAAAAATCCGACTCCAGTAAAGTGAGCTGCCGAGCAATTTCTATGGGATGCAAAGTGAGCAAGTCAAAAGTCTCTGTGTGCCCTGGTTTGCTTATGTGCCACTCAATTGCTGGAGGGGGGCTCTCAAAAGTGATGTTGTGGCTTGGCCCAATGGCTTGTGCCTGCTTTTTCCTGTTGATTATTTTTGTGATGGATTCAACCCACTTCTTCATTGCCTTGCCTGGCACACAGAGAAAAGTATTATTTAGTTAATACTGTTTTTCCAAAGACATCAGTATAATTCTTTGGATTTAAACCCAAAACCTACTAAATTACAGCAATCATATATTCTTTACAACTGGTGTTCTCACACAAGTCTAAAAGTATTCGAAGATAAAAAGAATTCCTCAACAGCTGATGCTGAAGACGACTTGGCCCCAGCACAAATCAGAACTCCCAAATTAGGCTCCCGYTCTGATTTACGTGCTTTTCTTTCTTTTCTGACTTTACAATGAGTTTTTGGGAACTAACCTTCTTTTGCCCAAAATGCACTTCTGCAAACACCCTGAACTTTGTACCTTGGGCAAGAGCACGTGATTACCTCAGATAACCTACAAAGTCAAAATAAGAAGCAAGGAGAAGCTTCTTCCTGTATTGCATTTACCATCAAAGCTCAGAACAAAATCAAAAGGCCAAATGCCTTTTTAGCTCTACACCATAAGAATTTCATGCATGAGTCCACAGAAAATTTACCAGTAATGCCCATTAAACTGGCTGGCTCATTGTCTCCTCTGTTTAATTGGTAAATAACCGTTAAATACTTCTCTGACATAGTATTTTCCTGCAAACTACTCCTATATCTGTCTTGGTTTTATTTAAAAGGAAATAGGAAAAGTCTGTACAATCACAACTGCAAGGTGTTCTAGAGTTCTAACATGCATTGTGAAATAGCTGGAAACTCTTGTTTCAAAGAAATAGTGGTTTCCATCATCAAACTTTTCTAAAAATTAACCCTGTGTAAAGTTTAAAATGACAATCAAAGCAATTATTCTGTCCTGATCACTACTCAGTTCTTATTTTGCATTATTTCAGTCACTTTACAACAAAACCAATAACATATGTAAATAACAATAACTATTCTGAACAGGGGGCAGGTTTTAAATAATAGTGTGGGGGGGTGTTAATGAAACTTTATTTTATGCTCTTTATGAAGTATTTAATAAGCAGTCAGTCCTCTTTTTCCTGAAAGTGAAATTAATCACATTCCATATCTTTGAAAAGGGATGCTTCAGGATAAACGTCAGCACTAAGGAAACTGCAAATACCTCTTACTGTTCCAATGAACTCCTCCAAACGTTTCAGAAGATCAGCATCTCTTTCAAAGTCATAGAAGTGGTGCTCTACCCAGTGTCGACACACATTTAATACTCTGCAAAAGTAAAGAATCAGTAAACACTCTACAATTCAATTTATCTTCCCTACCAAAGCACCTGCAAGAAAGGCYACTGATATCACAAAGAGCCTGTGCAGCCAAAAGGTGGCACTTCAAAAGACTCAATGGAATGCAGCGTGGCTCACACTGATGCAACACTCACCGTAGCTGCACAGGTTGAATGTACTCTTTCCTAAACCTTTTTAGCTCTGCACTAAGAGGTTGGTCTCCATTCTCCATGGCAATTCGGTCGGCTTCTGTTGGCTCAGGCTCTGGAATTTCAAACCTAGCACAGAAGATTGGTATAAGCACTAGGCTTCTATTACACTAGTCTTGGGCACAAGCTTCTGGATATAAACTTGCACATTTTACTGGCAATCCTTGAACGTGACAACTTTTTAAAAAGTGTTTGAAGTGAATCAAAACCAAATGGAAAGCCAGAATCTTACACACTCCAAGCAAAAATAATAATTCAAAAAATGCACTTCATAAGAACATTATTTTTAACAGCGGCATACCTTTCTATTAGCAAACTCAGCAACTCTTGAGGTCTACAGAAGGATCTATATGTTGTGAGAAAAGTCCGAACAAAGTTGGGATCTAAGACAAAGAATAATTTTACACTTATGTCAGCAATTACCTGATGTTTTTTCCCTTTAAAATAACTTCAATTATCCTTTAAAATTAAGGATGTCACCCTATCAATTTACAGAGAAGATGATGTAAACCAAAATGGCTTTGGTAACAATTCAAAACCTCCTAACATAGCAATACAAAGCAGAATTTTAAAACAATTTTCATTCTGTTTAAAGTTCAGAACAATTACTTCTTTTTCCCCCTTCAATTATGCTTTTCCAATGACTTCGAAAATTATAGAGATGATTTTATTTATGAGCCATCTAGTAAACAACTTCACTTTTGACTACAATCAGGACACAAGAACTCAAAAGACACAGCCAAGTAACTCTGCATTGGGTAGAAATGGCCTCTTCCAGGGGAGAATGTTTTGCTTAAACTGGCACAAACTGATAACCAGTCATGGTTAAGGCAACCTAAGTAGTTTTTTAGCTGACTGCTATGTTTGAGGTTATATTCATTTCACTTTGAGGAAATCAACCAATTTAATTTCAATTGACTAATTACATATCTATTCATTTAAAATATGAAAATGTGTTTTAAAAACAATCAAGTATTCAAAACAGAAAACCAAAGTGTCTCCCATAATTACAAAAGCAAGGCCATTTATTTTCAAATCTGAGGAAATGCAGTGACAGCTCACTGGCACTGCACAGAGCTGACTAGAAACAAGGTTAACACTGTTATCACTGAACAGAATTAATGAGCAGACTGYAATAGCTTTGCATATTAAATCCATATCCAGATTTTAAAACCAAACCCTGGTTGGTAAATGTCCTAATACAGACTGGCTGAAGAGGAGCTCACAGAACTTGAAGAAAAGAGTTCTTATGGCTGTAACACATAAGGAAAAAAGGCTGCATTATTTGACCTAATGGTCTATTAGACTTGTTTCCTGGAATATGGATTTTTAAGACCTGTTTTAAAATCCTCCTTAACTCTTTACCAGCATCTTGTCCATTTGAAGGAACATTCTACCTTTCTTAGATCCTACTAAGTTGTTCATCTGAGCAACAGTTTACTGTGATGTGTTGTACAAATTAAATGTATCATGTAACACAGCATTTCCATGCAATTCTGTTCCATGGTAATTCTCATTTCTTAAACAACTGAGTATTTTGCTTCACCCATGTCCTTCATTACTCCATTTTTCTAATCATAACCCCTCTCTCACCAGTCCTTGAAACTGTACAGTCCAAAATTATTTTCCAAGGCAAAACTCCAGTATCTGTTGCACAAAGGTCATCTCTGTTCCCATCATCCTCTTCATGAAAAGACACAATTTTTATTGTGCTAAAGAAGCAATAGTAACTCATGCTTTCACAGTTTCCAATCTGTACACAACACCCACCCTAACAGATTCTGTCTCCATGAAAAAGAAAGCTTCCATAGCAATTCACACTTTCAGATCCCTGCAAGCTCTGAGTCACAGCTATTGTTATTTACAGGTAGGGTCAGCATATAAATCCACAATACACATTGAATTTCAAATGAAGTAGATCAGAAAATCAAATCTAACTTTGTTATCTTACTAGCAAAGACTGTGACTCAAAATAGTGTACAATATATGAGCAAGTGTTAAAAAAATATAGACAACACTAGTTAGCCAGGATGTCTGCTCATGTGATAATTCTCTCTTCAATGCAGCCAATTTGAAAGCTAAAAAAGAACAATAACTGTTCTACGAGGATTTATAAATAATCACCCTTGAATTCCTTAAGAAAGGAAACGGACACTATGATGACGCACAAGCACTCTTAACATATCAAAGCTTTAAAAATAGAAGAGAGCTGCCCTATAGATAAAAAAAAAATTTGCCATGACTTTAAAATCTTGGTACCACCTAACCCAGCTGCTCTTAAACAAGAACCAGGCAAGAGGAGATAATGAATGCAGAAACACATTAAAACATGGAAAACCCACCAGAATATGCAAATAGGGTCAGAACCTGAACTTCTAATTGAAGGGTAGTTTCTCTCATGTAAAAATACATGGAAAGCTACTTTTGCAGAGGAGTTTTCTCCTTGTTTTGCTGCCCCACCACAGCATAGTTTGGATGGTCTCACCTTGTGCCCAGGTGGCCATCAGGGCTGTCTCTCTGCCTGAGCTGTTGCAGTGCTTGGATGCCTCCCATCCCCAGCAGAATTGTTTCCTTAGAGCTGTCCCTGTTTCACAGCATTGTGAAGAAATATTCTGGCTGATAAAATGGTTTGTGCATTGCCAGGGGGGTGAGGGAAGAAAAATAAAAGGTCCAGCATCCATATCTAAAAATGAGATGGATTGTGTGGATCTTCACACAYGACAAAAAAGTTGAGACCTGATTTGACTACTGCAACTAACCAAACAGCTCTTCAGCTACTGCAACAAATTCCTATCACCTCTGCAAGTGTATCTGTAATTATTCCTCACACCACTTGACCTACAAAGATAAAAACCTAGAGAAGAGTCACAGGTATAGGAAACACTGTCTTTAGACTGTCAGATCAAGGGCTGCCATAACCAGTCACACTGCAGTTGAGAAAAATTGCCTCAAAAAGTAAGGGCTTGCTGTTCTGGCATATGAATATAAAGCCAATGAAGTCTTTTAAGATTACCATCACACATACACAATCCTGTGTGGGGCAAGAAAAGCATTTCTACAGTCTGTAGCTGTTTKATTACGTATCACCATAATACTCATCTACCCAGGTCTCCACGCAAAGCAGAAGCCTTGAACTCAGCTGATACAAGTATGAAAGAGCTAACATATTACCATGGAAAGCTGCTGCCCTGCTCACTGCATCTCACAAGATGCAACAAAACCCTGAACGATTTATATCATAAATGSACCATGTTTTCTGTAAAACAGAGCATTTTTGGTTGAGTCACTCTATCTCTTATTTCTTTGCTGCCCTGGAAAAGACTGCTCGGAATGGTTAGAACAATGCTGTTTTTCCTCACAGATAACCARTTATAAAACAGAAGGTAAAGAAGATAAGAGTGCTACGAAATTATGTGCAATCTAGCAATTCAGCACCAGGTCCATGCATGTTGCACTAAGATCCTTAATGCTACAAAGGCTAAATACATTACAAGACAAYCCTTTTTATCCTTTTGGCCAAAGTCTTTCAAGCTGTCTCACAGCACCCATGTTCTCAGTTTTCTCATACAATAGTTTTTGCTAATTCTTTGGCAAAGACAATGCTTGCTTTAAAAATAATAATAGAAAAGTGTCTTCCTTTCTCTAAGGCTGAATTGTTTGATTTTAACTCCCAAGACCATAAAGTTATGTCATGAATCATGCCTATAAAATTTGAAGCCAAGAGCTAGAAGTTTATAAAGTTACAAGAAAATGAAGAYGGGCACAAAACTGCTCAGGGAAAAACTGCCAGCACAATATAGCACTTGGCTTTCTAGTAAGTGTTAGGAAAATTCAAGGAAATGAGAAGAGCATCAGAAAAATAACAAAAAACATCCAAACTCCAAACACAAGCGCATGCTTTGTGGCACAGCTTAGGACAATTCTGGGCTGCTGTCAGGAAAAACTCCACACACTGAAGTTAGCCTGGATAACCACACAGATGTCTTTAAGGTGTCTTCAGCACAAACTGAAACCCTAAGTCCTTAAATCAAATCCTCACTGAAGTTCTGATTAAGGCGAACTTCTGAGGCCACAYTATGCAAGTGACTGCATCTATCAAGCTGATATTGGTCTTTCCATGACATGCCAGCATCAACACAGGTAATAGCTGACAGAGTTACAACCCTTAACTAAAAACACTGGGTCCATAATTCTCTCCCACAATGCTGGCTTTCATGTGTTACCTAGCTTTAGAAGTCTGGAGGGAAGGCGGTTCTTGTAGCCTGGGACACAAAGGAAAAAGTATTGTCTAGAGCTCAATGCCTGCAGGCCCCCAACCCCCATCCCTTGCACGAGAACAACCTTATGCACATGCAATACCCCATGTGCACTGCAAAGCATATTCACTTTTTACTCACTTCATATATTTTGCTGCCTGGTTTTAACCCAGGAAGAGAAGCATGAATGAGTTATCACCTTGAGTTTTGGCTATACAAACCAAATGCCTCACCTGCATACATGTGGTAAGTCAGCCTCTCGATAAGCTTCACAACAGTTCCTGCCTTGATGATGGGGATTCCAGATTTGGGCTGCATGTTTTCTTCAAACACAATATTCTCTTCTGAGTCGGGTTCYGCAAATCTATAAAGCTCAGGATTTGGGAATCTCATCTGCTCCTCCTTTTCTTCCTGCAACATTGTTACATCCAACATCCTTTCCAGCGTGCTTCTATATTGCAAAGATATCAATGCTGCCATCCAGTTGTTTTTCTCTTCAGCTGATTTAGCAGCAAAAATAACACTGTTCTCATCTTTTAAGATGATTTCAAAAGCATGTCTATACTCATTAGTGTCATCTTTATCATTGATTTGTACCTTTCGCATGAAGAACTTCTCCTTGAGTCGATATTCTGCATTGCTAGCACCAGGAAGTCTTGGCTGGCCATGATTTGACTTACAGCAAATCATCAAGCCATCAAACAGGAATATGTGTCTCTCGTGCTTTGCTCCCACACGCGTGAGCGTTCCTTCCATGATGAACTCGTTACAGCACTGTCCAATGTCTTTACCCTCCCAACCATCAATATTTTTCTGGATTTCATTCATTTTCTTAATTGCTAGCTGCTTCCCCTTCATCTGCTGAGTATAGAACCGGCATGCAGATTCACTTCAGTGAAGGATGGGAGAAAGGCAGCCTATTAGTACACATGTATTTAACAATACAACCACCACTAACACAAAAACACCACAACATCATTCTGAGTAGTGAGGATTCCACTGAGAATGCAATTTCATCACTCAGTATCAGCACCATTCTAAGGCTGGACTAATGTTTCTCTTAGTATATCATCTGATAAATTTTCTACTTATCTTCAGCAATAGATGTTTTAAACACAAGCAACCAGAGGCAGGCAAGCTGTTAGTGCTTCTTAACCCAACAAACCACTCACTCCCATAACCCACAAAACCATTTTAGATTGCATTAATTTGAAAGAAGTAGATTCAGAAAAAATAAGCTCTTAAATGCATTCATGTTCAAGCCTAAAGATTACCCTTTGCAGCACAAAACTTGCCTGGCAAAGAAAATACTGAAACAATTTTAAGAGTAGTTTCAAATTCAAGAACATTCCCTTCTAATCACACAGAAAGGTACTTTCACAATATTTTTTAGGTGAATATTTATTATCTGAGCACAATTAACCCACAAATGCCATAACTTTCTACTTACCAGTGAATTCTCAGAACGTCTCAACTACCAGTTTGCAAGGACACATAGAAATTAGAACTGTTTAAAACAATAACAAATTATCTTGGCTTTGATGTCACTTCCTCTGAAAAAGCAGGCTTGTCACAAACTATTTTGTTCATTGTTTACTAAAAGAGGAAACCGGGAGCCCTGGATTTACAGCAAAGCATTAAGAGCAGAGAGCAGAAAAACCGGAAACGTTTACCTAAGCCTTCGTTTTGCAAGGCTTTTGGAGCATATCCGTTCCATACTGCTTTGAAGATTTAGTAGGGCAGTTATTGCTTGCTTTAAGCACTCTTTATCCTCTTCATCCTCACTTTTTTCTTCCAATTGCTGTGAACATTGAAAGTCAAAGACAGAGAGTGTTACATGCATTTTGGTATGTGCAAATGCAGAAGTTTGACCCAGGAAGAAGAAATCTAAGCATCTGCTGATTTTGCACACACCTGCTTTTTGTAAGAGTTAATGGTAATAACCATTAATAATGGTTATTATAACACCAATAACCAACAATGTGTTTTACTGATACAGGTGAGAGAGACAACTTTCTGCTAAGAGCTTCATCTCAGTAAAATACAGCAGCAGTCACCACGGCCCCCCACACCCAAACACACTCAGACACACATTGTTTTTCTCAAACTGGTTGGATTTACCTTATACCTCCTCAAAGGACCCCATTTCAGGTGTTAAATCTTAAGAAGAACAAGCAAGGATGGAGATGCCCACACACACCATACTATGGGGCAAGGTCAAACCAGTCTGTATGTTTGTAACACATATAAACACTCCTGGAAYAGACAAGCTGGACCCAAAGCTAAGCAAAACTCCTTCATCACATTTATGAACAGAAGATTACAAGGGCTCTCATCTCACTAATACTGGTCTAATCAATAATTCAGGTTGAAGGGGACCTTGGAGATTATCTCAGCCAACCTCCAGCTCAACTGCAGATCAAGTTGCCCAGAGCCACAGTGAGCTTTGAATCTAAAAACTAAACTAAAACTGGACAAGAATGGTTAATACTAATATTTTGTGCATAACCATTGTTATGACGGATAAGTTTTATGAAACAAGACCTGCCATGTTTAAGATTGCTTAAAGCGAAGATTTTCATCTCAAATCTTCATATAAGCCTTAAAATGTTTCACGAGTGAAAAAACTCGTGACTACAGCTGTGGCTTAGATGTAAAACTGAAATAACATATGCAGAATTATTAACAGACAAGCCTTTTAGACTATTACACACCAAGAATTGGCTTCACACACAATTGAAGGATTTGGTTTGACAGAGGTGGTAGAAGTGAAGCGAAGGCCGGCACAAACCAGAATGAGACACCCCTGGAAAAAGTACAGCTGTGCTGTTTGATTACAGTGTGAAGTATAAGTATTGTCCTCCAAAATCCAACTGAACACAACACATCCATGTTTGATATTTGAATGAGTCAGAGAACAGCATTAATTTTTTCCCTAACCAGAGTCAGCCATTCAGTGCAATAGCTATCAGTGCCAAGGACTACTTTATTTGTGTTTTCAGCCATAAGGATGACCATGAAGTTTATTCTAGGCAGCTTTGGTTCATGTAGTGCCATCTGTCATACTCTCAACCTAAGCAGCACTGGGCATGAGTGCCTACTTACGTAACAACCACTGAAATAGGGCTGAGAAAGCACCACAACAAGCATTACTTCCCAAAAGACACTGGAGAGAATACATCATTCCAAGAAGGAACAGACTACCCTCTTCATATTCCTCTACTCTCTAGATTTAGTAGAGGTATCATCTTCCCTTTGCTTTGGTTTTGCAGATCATCTAGGTTTAGAGAGGATTTCAGACAAATGAGGCAGGTACAGCATCAGGGGCAGAAGTCCTGACAGAAAGCTACGAAAAACCTGTAACTACCTCTAAGATTTTGCATCTTTCCTGCACAAACATTCAGAGAAGGCTCTTTACCTCGTGTGCTGCCTTTTTACAAATTTCCATCAAAATAATTTGGCTAATAATTTCTGGGTTGCTACTCTTCAACAGTGGAAAAGATTGTTTTAGCCTAGTGTCCTTGAAAATCAGCCTTAGTAGGTTCTACAACATTCTGTGCATTGTCTTCAGAAACAAAGTGGTACAGATGAACATTCATTACYGCAAAGCATTCTGCTCCTGTGTTACTTCTTACAGTAATCCCTCTCCAGTTGCAAAAATGTTCGTATTCATCACAGAAAACATGTCCTAAAGCAAAATACATATTTGTATACAGTGGGGGAGAGAAAGCATTTAACACTTCCCCATCAGGAGCCATTGGGAGTAACTCTATTTCCAAAGATAAATAAAAATTAAATCCAAGTCTGATGAGTGTAATTATTCTCCAGGTTTAACATTTAGAAAGTAGTGTGTAGAAGTATTTTGTCTTCTTATGTGTAACACAAAACAAATGGCAAATCAGATGGTGCTGTGAACTACTACAAAGACACTTCTCTGGACACAGAAATTTGGAAGTTTATATTCTAGCATGGTACTGTATAATGACCAAAAACAGACTTAGTCACAACTCAGTGTAAGTGACAGCAATTATTTCGTCTTACGCTGCCCCTAAACAGTTTGGAAGAGGTGGAAAGTAAAATGGCATCACTGGAAAGCATCCAAAAAGTTTCTCTGCAAATCCCACTGATTCTTCTATAGCTGTACAGTGCCCCCTAATGAACGAACCAGGGAGATGCTAAGTAAGTGGTGGTGGGGGTTTTTTGTTTGTTTTTTTTTGGTTTGGGGGTGGTYGTGGGKTTTTTTGGTTTTGTTTGTCCTTTTTTATAGAAAGTGCACTGTGAAGAATACTATAATAGTATGCGCACGAAGTGCAGACTTCTGATTATAAGCAGTATTACAGATATTGTAGGTTTTAATAATCTTATGAGAAAATATCGGCTTATACTTCCTATGATTCACAATATTACAGGCACAGTACCCTGTTCATCCAATGAAAATAAACTTGGAAAATAGACTGCTAGGGAAGTCTCCAATAAAAAGAAAGTTCTGTACGTTCCAGGCCACAAATTCTGAAGAGATATCAAGAAGTGGAAGACAAGGTATTTTGTTCTACCTCTTGCGTAGTAAYACAAGGATTAAACACTTATAAATTCCAAACAGACAGAAAAGAAATCTTCCCATGCAGTACAAAATTACACTATGGTAGTTGAACTCCCACACTGTCAGAGAAGCATCTATCTGGAAACACAATGACAGAAAATACGTATGAGAATATGCAGATAAAACCATACCACAGCTGGTGTCACGACAGATATGAAGTCTTGTACATCAGCGCTTACATCACAACCTAGACTTCTGTCTTCCTAGAAGATGATTCTAAGTCTAACTACTGAAATTTGTGAACTGCAAGTTCCTCAATTCCCATGGGAATCAAGACCACAGCTTCAATGCACAGAAGACAGAGCTATTTTGTAATCAAGAATAAAAAACAAACGGTTTCTTCTCTGACAAAAGCAGGCAGGTTTGCTGACACTTTGCCATAAAACAATCCTGGAAGGTCGCTCAATAGCATAGAAATACCTGAGAGCACTCTCTGACTTTTTGTTATTCCTACAAACAATAAACTCAGCCCAAAGCAGCAGTATACTGGAGGGGGGAAGCCGTTCTCATATGTAGAAACTTTAATTTTTAGAAAGCATCAGGAGATCATCCGGAACAGTAAACAGGGACAACTGCAGGGAACACCATACACTTCTGGAATATCCTAGCAGCCTAAAAGGCACCTCACACTGAACCTTGAAGGAAATTCCACATGCCATATTCCTGAAAAGTCATTTTCTTTTCATATAAACTCAGATAATCTTGGGCATAGTGCAGTAAAAATATTCATACAGTTATCTGTTTATTTAGATTTCCATTACAGCAAGAGTATTAGCTGCATTGATAGTGCAACAGAACTTACTATCTTACCAAAGCAATGATAAAAACCTTTTCTCCACTCTAAGTTAACTATGCCTTCTCAGTTTAATTTTAAAAAGTTACATAAAATTGCACATCAGATATCAAACCCCAAGATATAAGATAATTAGTTACAAAAAGCCTTCAGCATTCTCTTGGAAATAAATTTTAAAAGACACAGAAACTAAAAAGCCCTCATCTTTTATTTCACATGAAGTTTTAACTCACAATATAAAACAAGATCAACCCACTGGGAAGCGTATCAGACAAGTAAAGCCTTGAAACAGAGTAAACAAGAAGCATTTCAACTTCTAGGACAAGATTCCTTGTTCTTTCACTTCTTTACTATGRGACTTAAAATAGATCCTAAATGTATGTTGAAAATTTAAGTACATCAAATGTCATCTGAGCCTAAAAACATTCGGGCTTAAGAAATATGTGAATTTAAGGAATTGTTACTTTGATTACTCAATGTGAATGTTCTTATTTGTGTGTGTGAAATTAAAATCAATCTGTTTCAGAATTAAATTACACTACTCTGAAGTCAATGCCATTTTGCAAATCAGGATGGACACAGAAGAAAAGTCAGGAAGACCCATTCAGAAATATGTACTACACAAGTCTGTCAGCTGATATTTCACCAATTCAACAGTTTAAAGTTTACTATAACAGGTCTCTTATGTGGCCAATTTGCCATTAGCATTCCCATAAAGGGGTATAGCCCGTCAGGAGACCATATTCCAGATTAGGTTTGCTCAAGAGCTACTGCACCCTGTTAGGTATTTCTAAGTAGGTGTCTACTCAGCAGGAAGAAGTGCAATTTTGCTCTCAGGTTCTCCATGTGGGAAGGGATTCATGTATGTGATCAATGTTAGCTTACACACTCAACATCTCCTTCATCAAGGAAGGGAGAGAAAAGCAAAGCCTTTTTTTCAAATGCTGTCTTTGATGTTCTCACAAAACTATTTCCTAAGCATTCAGGCTTTTTGTAGGCTACTAGCAGCCATTTATGCATTTTACATTCCATTACTGGCAAATGGCTACTTTGCCTATAGGAGGCCTCATCTTCTCAGAGTATGGAAAACCCATTTCCTCTGCATTTTTCAGAAATATGGGGTTTGGGTTTTTTTGCATATGCTGATGTCTCCTCCACAGCAGAATCATTACCTTTCTGCAACAAATGTACAAGCTCACACAGATCCTTCCAGAGCCTTCATGCCCTGAAACTCTCTTCTTTCTTACTGTCACTTTGGTTTGTTTCATCATTATTAGCAGACCTGCAGAACACATTAGAGATTTAAAACTCATAATTTAGTTAATAACATTTAGTTAGATCAGTCTTTCAAATATCACAAAATATTTACCTATGTGCTTCCACACTTGTAATTGAGGTCTTCCATTTTCTTCGCCCGAATTTTCCATCAATATAAAGACAATGTAATTTGAAAACATCTTCCCTTTCTCTTTTTTAATTCCAAAGTGGATTAAAATCCACTTTTTCTGCTTCGACACAATTCAAGTCTGATCTTTGCCAGAAAATTTTGCAAAGCTCTAAGCAAAACTGGATGACACCTCTACATTTGGATAGAAATGTATGAATTTTTGAACAGGAATGTATGAATGTTTGAAAGCTACATAAGAAGAATTCAGTTTCAGAGATCATTCTGGGAAGCAACAGTAGAACCCTGTTGATTTTAGGAGGAACCCTGCTGATTAAAACACAGCAAGTGAAATGATGGATGACAAGCAGAAACCATGAATGGAGCTTCTTGTTTTACTCGTGTTTGTTATTTCCTTCATAATTCCATCAGCTTCCATTGAAGATATCAACGTATTGACAGAAAACACAAACCCCGCTGTTGTAAGAGCAAAAAGAGAAAGCTGGTAGTGGGACTAAATCCACAGCTCCATATCCACAAGTATTTCCACTGAAGAAATCAAGCATGTGGAAGTCTTAACCATAGCACTACCTCTCCAAGGATCTGTCCTTTGTACAGAGAGAACAGGACAGGGAAATATACTACTGTTTTTAAAAGACTGTACAGCAACACAAGTGTATCAGCGATTGTATCATGACTGCTAGAGGGAGTTGAAAATCCCAGCTACAACAAGCTTCTTAACATTCAATCCTTGATGGATTGTGTCAAAACTTTTATTTAATGGGCAAAAAAAGGATCAAAATTTGTCCAAGTTCCTGTAAAACCCACGTACAGTAAAGAGCTCTCTACCATCACTAACAGCAGCCACCAAAAACTGGGAACAGACCACCAGCCCCAGCAAACAGTCAGCTACAATACAGCTCTTCTAATTCCCACAGTAGCATGGAGAGTTCGCCATGCAGGTGTTTCTAGAAAATTGACTGGGAGACAGGACTTTGGAACCCTACAGGTAACTACGTAAGTGAAGTCATTAAGTTGTGACTTCAGTCAGTGCCTCGCTTGACTTCCCAAAGAAGTCTGGCCCTGTGACATCCTACTCCTGCTTCAAGGGATCAAAGTACAGCATTTGTTCTTACAGGTCCAGCAGCAGATTGACTGACACAGCTCAAGCGCCACTGAGGACTGTAAAGCCAAGTGTCATGAGGAATACTTTGCTTTTGTTAGACTTTATCCAGTTTTTGCAGAAAAGCAATTTTAGAGGGATAATAGAAAAAAATATTCTCAGAGGTAATAATTTAGAAAGGAAAGGAAATTATTAGAAACTATTAGAAAATTTCCTGGAAAGAGACATCTGCTTCTCAAAAGCATGCAGAAAAAAACCTATAAAACAAAGCATGCAGCCCCATCCACAACACATGAATCACTGACAAATGAAATGATACACATGCAGAAATTTATCTGACACAAACACACAGGAAATACATCAACGAGAGCTACAGCTAGAAAGAAAATTAAAGAGCTACCTCAGAGAGACCAATTAGTTAGATTACCAATAACCAAGTTTCTGGGAAAAGTGCACACACACACGTGTGACCAAGTTTTACTTTCCCCTATCAACTTCTCCCTTCTGGCTGATGAATATACAACTGACTTAAAGCTAAACCCACCAGCATTTAAAGGAGAAAAGAAATAGAAATACTGTCAATGAGACCCCACAAGCAAGAAATAAATACAGAATCCCATTTAACCTGGCTGTATCAACTCCAGCTTCTACCATATGACACAACTTCYGTACCTTTACACAATTCCAGTTGTATTAAAAGTCCTTCTATCTCAAGAATAAGAAGTTTCTTACATTTTTCACCTACTGTCATATTCTAGGAAATCTCTTCGTAGACTTCAGACCAAATTTTACATCACCTCAGCTTTTTCTCCCAAGAAGCATTCAAATACACTTTGTAGTCCTTATCACACACTAGCAACAGTTTGGTTAAACTTTCTTCAACAGATAGACCTTCATCTGTCAGAGAGACCTAGAATTGCACATTATCTCCAGTGGATATAATAAGTGATCCACATGTGCAGTTACATATACAAAGACATGTAGAACAGTAATACTTCTGCTTTTAATTTTATTTCAAAACTGCATTGTGCATACCAGTTACTGTGTTTGGAAAGCACTGAAGAAAGAGTGATTTCAGAAAGTAAAATCTTTTGTTGACATTAAGTGAATACTTTCCTAAAATAACTCACAGCTAGTTCAAATCTGTGATTTTCGGGTTTCAATAGTAGTTGAAGGATACTTTAAGAATTGACACAAGCGACAGAACCTGTGAATCACAGTGCTTATACTAAAGACAAGCAATCCAGACAGTGTTTGAGACAATGATCTATAATTGCAGATATTGTAAAAGCTTTGCAGACTGACAAAGTTCAGCTAATTAAGACTCTGATTCTCCACCCCGGGCTGGGTTACACCACTTACAGACGGCATCGCAAACCAAATTGACTAAATTTGTTACGCTCTGGAACATGACACTGGGTGAAACAAGGCTGAGAATCAAAGTGAAGTCAAAGCCCRAAATAGTTTGGGATGTGTTGCCCAATACAATACACAGTAAGAAACTTAAGGGATCAAGCTAAAGATACTCTAGTCCTAAACTACTGACATGTTACCACCTTGTGCCTTCTTCAGCAAAATGTAACAAATTTAATACCATCAGATTGGGAAAAGGATGGTTTATCACCTTGAAAGACCTTGCCAAACCAGAATTACTATTTTTACCATTAGCACAGTGAAAGAGGAAGACAAAAAAGTTTAACTGAGGAGTATTTCTACTTGAGCTGAATTGCCAGTCAGTACAGCCTGGAAAGTTATTTATCACTCAAGAACAAAGTTTGAAAAAAAAAATAAAACACATTAGACGCTGCTGTGAAATGAAAGCATCCTGAGACTTTTTAGAATATTATAGGTCGAATTCCAACTAAAAAATATTAGTAAAGAGACAATAGGTTACCATTCATAAGTCATGGGAGTCAAGCCTGCACTTGGCTTAAAAAAAACCCAGCCAACCAACCAATCAAACTCTCCGATTTCCCAGAACAGTTTTATCTAAGCAAAGTTTATATATGCTTTGCAGCATCCCTACCTGAAAAACAAAGAATTTTAAAGTAATCTATTTACATAATGAAAGGGCAGAGTATCACACATGCATACAAATTTACAGCATATGAACCAATCCAATTTAAAAGTCTTGTAAACTTCTTTACTTACTCAAAGTCATAAATATGATTCTATGATTTAGAAAAGGCCATTCATATTATCTGAAAATGAGCTGAAAAGTGCAGTCTCACATGAAGCTGCTGTTTTATATAGTTAGTTTACTATGTAAGAGTTTGGGGACTTTCAGGTTGGTTGAAGGAGAACACAGCCCTTAGTCCTATGCTAATTTTCCAACAATATAACAGCAAAAAGCTACAGCTAAAAATAGAATATGCATTTGTGCATTCCTGGTGCCCCACCCAGCTTCAGGAAGGCTTTAGTTTCTAAACTGAATCACCTTTAGTGAATAGAAATTTACTTTTTTTTGTAGTCAGCATAGTTTGAAGGTAACTGAAACGCTTTTTAAATAGATAACTTCAAAATATKCTATGTTATACAATGCAGCTCAAAGAAAAACGCTAATCTCTTTATCCTTAAATATATCTATATTCAAGACAAATAAAATGTTTTTTCCACATTCTATTTTGCCAACATCTTGTCTCTTCAGAACAAGGGTTCAATCTTCACAGCATTTTAAACTTGATTAGCGACAGACATGCCTGCAACCACTACCTCACGCATCTTACCATACAAGAGAATTCAATACAACCTTGTATCAGTGGAATTGTCAGTAGAATGATAAGGCTAAATAATTGCACAAATATCCTTCTGTAGCGGATAAAAATCAAGCTGGAATCTGCTTAAGGATTCCAGATATAAGGAAGAAAATGTTATTGCCAGCAAAGACTACTTGAGGCAGGGATTCATATGCTGAGTGCACATGTATGGTAGCTACTGACACCTGAAGATGCTGCCACGAGAGCTATTACCTATCTCTTCATGTGCACCTATCATCCATCACTGCCTATTTTGTGTCCATAATATGGGTATCACAGCTGACAGACCACAGTGACAGGTGCCTCACTAAAATGTGAGATGAGTAACACAGTGGGAAGAAAACCTGGAAGGTTATTGTCACATACAGAATAAAATCCAGCCCAACAATATCAGATTGACACAGGGTAGAGGGGGTGTGTGCAGAGCACGAACCTGAAAAGACAAGGATTTTACATAAAGCACAGGTCATGAGTTGCAAAAAGACTGATAACCTTCCGGAGGGGGGCTTGGCTTAGACCCCACTTTGCCCTAAAAAAGGGGGACACAAGCTGCTTCCCATTCCGTAAGCACACATGATCTCCTTCCCACCCTAAAATTGCCAATGGCAAGAAACAAGGCAGGATGCCTTGGTATCAGACAACATTAATCCTTCATGCTTTGCCCATCAGGTAAGACAATGCCATGTTCACATGGAAGTATGCAAAGCCTTCAGTGCTGCATTTTGAGACTGTGTGATAACAGCATGAGCAGAGAAACCTTATGTCTGTGTAGGTCTTTTTCATACAAAATGCAAACAAGCTGTATCATACCCCCTCTTCCAATGGCACTGTCATGAAAGGAAATGCTTAATGCTTTAAAGATGTCTGAAGTCAGACCAAACCCGTGAATGAGACAAACAGATCAAGCACACATCCCAACAATTTTCAAAAAGCATGTTATACAAGACGAGCTATGTGCCACAGCTGTACATGTAGATCTAAACCAGAAAAATGGAGTTAAAACTGTACACACTTAGACTCAAAGATGACCAAACTACTGGCTTATCCAAAGACAATCGAACAAACATTCAAGGAAACACACAGAGATTTCTTCAAGAGCAGAGTTTTGGGGGTTTGGGTTGTTTTTTTTTTTAMTTCTGATCCAAATTTCTGTATGTATATGTTTGGAACACTGTATGCCTTATGAGTTTCTATTAAGCCCAAAAAATGCTTTACACTCCTTAAAGATCATTATTCAATACTGATAAGCGCCCCAGAAAAACATTCTGTAGCTATTTTGTTTACATTGYATGTTACTGTTGCCCTATCAATGTGAGGTCTAATTACAAAAAAGCCCAAGTGTAAATATTAACCAAGCCTTCCCTTTGAAGGAAAGATAGCACCTTTACAACCCCATGGGATGCGCACTGCAAGAACATTGAAGCTTTTATTAAAAGGAAATGAAGTCTGAAGGGAAATCTTGCTGTGATTTTAAATTTAAAAAGTAACAGCTTGGGACAGGCTTGGACATTGTCTGTAATACAGCCATTTACCATTATCTCTTTAGCACTGTTGAAACAGTAATTCCAAGAATATGAGTATGTAGATCTCTACTGCTTTCTAAATGGACAGATTATTCAACAAAAATCATTATCAGCTGATATTCACTTAATTATAGCACCCGCAGAGCACATAACCTGCTTTTCTTCCAACATAGCTGTTTTACTATTCTCATTCTAGTAAAAGATTTTACACCTAACTTAGCACACAAAGCTCTAGTACCTAACCGTGAGAACTATGAAAAAACCCAAAACAAAATCAAACACATCAGATTGACACAACATCCTTACTTTTAGCAGTTCAAAATAATGAAGACAGTGGTAAACAGGGGCAAGRAGCAGCCGGGGTAGAACGTACTGAACAGCTTCTTTAAAGCCTTCACCTATTGACTAGAAACAAAGTAAGTTTCAGTCTTAAAACAATCAATGTATTGAAGCAACAACACAATGTAATTAGAACAGTAATATCAACAATATGTCTCATTTAAAGGCAAGTTACCTGTAAATAAAATGCTGCTCCTGGCTTTGATAATTGACTTAGAAAATGATCATGAAACCCAGGTCGCAAAATATCTTGAGCATACGATTCATATGGATCAAATGCTAGTTCCTAAGAAGAGATACAGAATAATTTTACAATCACAGAATCACAGAATGGCTTGGGTTGGAAGGGACCTTAAAGATCATCTGGTTCCAACCCCACTGCCATGGGCAGGGACACCATCAGCTTACAAAACTGATTTAACATCTTAACTTTCATATTTCTTAAAGAAAATACATATCCTACATAGGAGAGACTTTCCTACATACTTTTTCCAAAACACCTATAGAGTAGAATCAATACTTTCACGTGCACAGACTCATGGATTGAATCAGTCTAAAAGAGATCTCTGGAAGTCAGCTGGTCCAATTCCTTCTTCAAAGCAGTGCCCACCTCAGGGCCAAAGACAGATCCAGCACCAGAACTGGCTGAGGAGGCTCAGGATCTCATTCTCTTCAGTTCTGATAAACGCAAAGAACAGAGGCACCAAAACCTCTCTGGGCAGCCTATCCCAACGTTCAATAGTTCTCACTGCAAATTTCCCACTCCAGCATTTAATCAGGATAAATATTCTTACCATTCACATGTTCTCTCACTCATCTCACAGCTCTCAGCCGAGAAGAGCCTGCCTCAGTCATCCTTACCCCTTCCCTTCACGTAACTTAAGACAGCAGTAAGATCTCCTTTAGACTTCTCAAGAATGAATAAAACCAGCAGTCTCAACTCTCTTCATGCATCATGGGCCTCAACTCCTTAATTTTCAGGGCAACCTTCACTACATGCCTATCTTGTACCAGAAAGACCAAAACCAGACACAGTTTACCAAATTTGGTCTCAAGTTCCACACAGAAATGAGCCCTCAACCTGCCAGCTACACATTCCCTAATATAACCCAGGAGGTACGTAGCCTTCACATGTGATTCCTGAGGATGTCCCAGCCCTGTCAAGCACTGCAGCTCCTCACCCAGGCAGCTGAGACATTGCACGGGGTTGTTTGCTCCCAGGTGCAGAATTTCATGTTTGCCTTGACTCAACTCTATGAGGTTCCCATAGGTCCATTTCTCCAGCCTGTCAGGTCCCCCAAGAAGTAGCCCTGTCCTCCTGTATGTCCCCCCCACAATTTGGCATCACCTACCAACGAGATGAGGCAGACCTCCTTCCACAACCCCAATACAGACATTAATCAAACCCTGAGGAATGCCACTAACCACTGGCCTCCAGGTGGCCTTTGTACTGCTGATAACAGATCTTCAAAAGCCTGTCAGTTCAGTCAACTTCCCACATGTTCTACAATTCAACTAGCTAGGCTGCATCTCACCAAGCTGAGTGTAACCATACTGTGACAGACTGTGCTGAAGGCCTTCCTCAGTACAGATAAGACATATGAACTGCTCTTCCCTGCATGTATTCACATTAGATCAAGAGCCCCTTAACCTGATGTTTGACTTTCACCTCCGCTCCTCAAATCTTAGGTTGCAGGCTTAACTGGGAAACCTAGAAGTATATCTTGCCAGCAAGGACCAAGCAAAGGAGACTTGAGCAGAACAGTCCAGTCCATGTCCTCCAGCACAAGGTCTCTCCTCCCATAAGCAAAACACTCGCATTTTCTACTATCTTCTTTTTCACGCTTTTACCTACACACGTGCTTCTTGCTTTGCTTTACATTCCTCACCAAGTTTAACTTCAGCTGAACTGCAGCCCTCTAAATACCATTTCCACCTGTCTAGACACCTGCTTCTACATTCCTCCTGCGAAGCTTCTTTGAAAACCACAGAATCATTCAGGTTGGAACCAAGACCTTGAAAAGGTCCAACCACATAACACTGCCAAGCTCACCACTAAACCATGTCCCTAAGCACCACAGCTACACATCTTTTAAATACCTCCAGGGATGGTACATCAACCACTTCCCTGGGCAGCCTGTTCCAATGCTTGATAACCCTTTCAGTGAAGAAATTTTTCCTAATATCCAAGCTAAACCTCTGCTGGCACAACTTGAGGGCATTTCCTCTTGTATTATCACTTGCTGCTTGGAAGAAAAGACCAACATCCATCTTTTTACAACCTCCTTTCAGGTATCTGTAGAGAGCAATAAGGTTCCCCCTCAGCCTCCTTTTCTCCAGGCTGAACACCCCCAGCTCCCTCAGCTCCTCCTCACAGGACATCAGTATTGTTGTTGTAGTGAGGAGCCCAAAATTGGTTAAATAAGAAACTGTGCTTGTCCTTACCTCCTACTTTTTAGGGACGGGGAATGCATTTTCCATGTGCTCTGAACACACTGCCTCTCTCCCAAAAGAACCAGGGCCTGTGATAAAGAGATGACTCCTACTTGTTTAGAGAAGGTTTGGGCCGTTTGTCAGTTGGGCTTTGCAGGAGAAGCTTGACCACAACAAGCCCTTTGGTAGCATCCTCCTCTGATTCTGATCCTTAAGCATTCAACCAGCTCATTTACTCCATTCCAGAATTCCATGTAGTTGAGCTGGTATTTTGTTAAGCTTCCTGGCCTCAATTTCCCCACCTGTCCTTCCTGAGCAATCCTGATCTACAGATGATTTATGGGATGCTTCCATTTCTGTCAAAGTCTAGCCACTGCTTTTTTCTTGAGTTTTTTTCCTCCTCTGCTCTCTGAAGCTTAAACAGCCATTCTAAAAGCTGAGGTTTAGCGAACCAAAAGGTAAGAGCACTCTCAAAAATGGACAGTCCCTTCATCATGGTGGGGTTGGAAGAAGAGATCTCAAATGAAACAAAGGCAGCTAGAACAGAGATACAATTGCAAGGATTAAAATACACATGAATAGTAAAAAATCCCCAAACAWACACAAACCCACCCAAGTATTCTCTCACCTCTGCCATATCTTCGAAACAGCTGCCTACTAGTGGGTGAGGACTACCTTCATCTGTCATTTCAACAGTGTCCTCTATATGACCCAGTAACTTCACACTAAGTTCATGAATGTCTGATATACGACTAAATATATTTTCCACATCCTGCAAAGAGCAACCAAACAAGACAAAAATCAAATGTGCAAAGCTACTCTGTTACGATGTGGAAGTCAGGAGCTTCCTTAAATAGAACAAGATTTTACAATTCTTTTGTAATATACATTTTCTATGATTTATGTAAGATCATAAAATGTATTTTAAAAATAATGAATATACATAAATATATACCAATTACAGTTACTCAAACATGGCAAAGAACAGTGACAAATCTTAAAATTACAGGCCTGTAAGTGACTATAGTAAATTGGAAGATTTCTTTCACAGTCGTACAAAACCTGTAAGTGCTTTTTTACTACTTCCATTTCAGAACTCAGGACAAGTGCTTTCTCTACTACTGACATGTTAAACATGACAACAGTTAAGTTCCAGAAGTATCCATCAATATTTATAGATATTACAGTAGGTGCTTTTTGTGTACGTGGTTTGCACAACACTTACATGAGATGAAAACAGTTTGGAGTTGGAGGCATATGGCTCTCTAAAAACTCTGATAATGAGATTCAGTTCCCTTATATATTGTCGAACTTCTGCCATAAAAGACTTCACTAGGTCATAATAGGTTTGCTCCCCTGAGGTGGAGGGTTCTTCATCAGATAAAGTTAGTGCACTTAAATCTTCTACATCTTGATGGAACATATCCATTAATACCTAGGAAGCAAAGAGAGGGAAATCCACAAAGTGAGAACCCCTTTTCAAGACTGATCAGTGAGTTACCAACAAAGAAAACCTACTCTTCCCATGAAATCAGACTGATCAGCAGTAAGATTTATGTATTCTCATTCTGCAATCAGCTGAGCATTACAAAAGCAATATCCATTGCTATGAATTTGCAAGTCATTATTTGCAGTGGCAACTTCTGAAGACCCCCAGTCACTTAGACCAATCCACGCATCTCTCCAAGAACATGGTCCGAAAATCAATTACAATTTTAGAAGGTGAAGTACACAAAACCAGTTAGCATTCAGCTCTATTCTACTGCTCTGAATCAGCAGTGCACAGTCTAAGTTTCTTCAGAAACTATGCTATCTGAAGTCAAAAGGTGTGTGCATTTTGGCTTTTCAGCTTTAGCTTCATCAAGAAGCCACATAAGATCATGCTCAGAACCCTGTGATCTAACTGTGATGAACACCGGCCTGTCACAGACYGTACATGGTCCAGTTTCTGTCCTTAACTGCTGAGTTCTCTCATTAAAATGAACCCTTGAGGAAGGGCACCAGCTTCAGAAAGCAGTCACACTGCAGAACTACATAGACAAAAGGAACTCTRAACACTTTGACTACCAGAGGTCTCAAGTCATATCCAAGCAAACACAAACAATTAATAATTTAAAGTTTTCAACAAAAGTGGATCCAAATGTGGTATGTGAGCCAGGAGTCATTACAAAGGCTCCCTAAAAGCAGAACAATGCAGGACATTTTGCATTAAGCCTGACTTCTGAACCTCTAAGAACAGAAGGTGATTCACGTTTCAAAGTCAGTGAATGTACATGGAACTCAGGTTAAAATGAGACTCCTAACTAATTCCAGGGAATGGGACATTATAGTGTCACTACTGTAGGAAACTACATGGAATAACTCAAGTATTCAAGGAGGACCCAACTTTTCTAACCTTCCTTCACAGATACAGTTCTAGCACACTGCTAGGAGATTCCAGACTGTATTCACAAGCTCATGTCTCATTACTAAGGAGGATTAGGCTGAGATGCTAGGCAGATGGGGTTTTTGTTTTAAAATGCTGGACCCATTGAAACACTACTTTCTACATGCAATACAGTCCTAAGCTTGTGCTGCTTCACAGTAATTTTTAAAGCATTCACACATTGCTGAGATTAGGCAAGTGCAATCAAGAGAGTGACTATTAATAAGGATAAGCAAGAGTCTTTTAAGCTCAATTAGCTTTTTGGTAGCTTTGTTCTATTACTGGAGCCATATTTTATGACACTAATTTTTTCTTTCAAAGGTACAACATTCCACACGCTCACTAAGAAAAAGACATTGTCCTTTCAAAATTTAACTACAGCTTTCTGTTAACATGACAAACCAGAGCTGGGCTTACCTTATCAGCACACATTGCTACTTTAATATCTTGTTTTGTGATCTCATAATGTCTTATATTCCGCACATAATTCCCAACCAATTTTAAGATGTCTGCAGAAATGTATTCTAATACTGCTACTATGTAAACAGACACTTGATGGTCAATTTTGTAGCCTAGAACTTCCTGAAAGGAAAAAAAACCAAAACCATTGGACTGTTAGTTGACAAAATAGACCCCATAGATTACAGCTAAAACCAGTAAACAAGCTTAAGACCCTACTCAATAAAGATTCACCACAAATCCACAGACTATTCTGGGAACAGAAATACAGTAGTCTGTAGGCCTAGAGAAGAAACAGTGCCATTGGAGATGCTGCTGTGGAAGTGCCAACAGCCAACTAACTGTCCCAAACCCCTCACTTAAACATTTAGGGCTATTTCCACGAGTTTCTTGGGTGTTTTCTTAGTCATGCAAAATGAAACATGAACAATCAAAATTACAGCAAATGAGTTCTTGGCCTTGTTTGTCCAAAAGAGAATTAACTGATTTTTAACTGAAAAATAAATATATTCCATTAACTGGAAGACTTAGAACTATGTAACAAACACAGATATTCTTAATTCTTTTTGTTTACAGTTCAGGCACCACACAGACATCACATGAAACAAAGGGGCTGACTTCCAACTGCATTCTAAAAGCAAGATTCCACCACTGCTTACCTTTAACAAGGGATGGATTTTTTCTACAGGAAGAGATAACGGATTCCTTCGTTTCCTCTTCTCAATAGCAGACTGGGCATCAGCTATGGCCCACTTATCRATAGGATGGGGAAAACTTTTTTGAACACGATCCTTAAGAAAAAAAAACATGACTAAGGGGTAAATGCACAATCTGAATGATCTCAGCAATGTAAATGTGTTATCAAATCACTTTCTATTATTTAACAAAGAAATGGTTGCTCATGTTTGTATTTCAACTATAAAAGCTTATACAACATGGGTAAGTGTTATCATTTTGGTACATGCTGCTCACTACATTCGTAAGGCTGTCTCAGAGTATCATTATCAGAGAATTATCTAGTGCTCAAAATTTGAGAAATGCCAGAATTAAGCTGCCACTTGAAGGCACAGTTTGCCCCCCTTGCGCACGTGCCTGGTAATTCAGTGTTTAAATACAGGACTATTTTTTCTCCTTGCACTTTATTCCCTGTACAGGATGGTCACTGAATGAAATGGTAACAAGCTTTCTGTTTTACCCTTACTGATCAGCACATGGTCCAGTCTGTACACATGCAAACTCCCCTGATGATGACAATGAACATAACAGGAAAAGAAAATATGCAACAGCACACACATACTCTAAAACAGTTTCAGTCTACAGGTGGACCAGATGGGCCCCAGTGTATTTATTCCTTCCAGCAGTCGGAGTGCCTGAGGACACTTGCAATCTCCCACGCATTGAACAACTCTCCTGCTGGAACTCACACTCTGGAGGCTCAAAAGCTTCACCATTTTTTGTAGCCTGGTGTTCAGAGCCGCCAGAAATTTATTTTCTCAGAGAACTTCATATTTTATTTTTTCAGACCACAGTTCCCACTGACTGTTTCAGTTGCAAGTGCTCCCTTACGTAAACATGGCTCCTGTTTGAGTAACCATGAAATGAGGAAGATGAAATTAATGACCACTTACAAAGAGCTGGTACAGGAAAAAGGACACAAACAAAAACTTTCTAACAAAGAAAATGTGACAGAACACTATTCTACAAAGGTAACCTTCAACTTTCCAAAGTGCAGGCTTTTCTTTTTCTCCCTTCATTACCCTTTGGCAAAAGGAAAGCAGARGTCCTACCAAAAAAAAAAAGTCTGATTCACTATCTAATACCAATTCACACCCCTAACACAGTCCAGTCTGTTGACTGAATGATGGAGGTGTCCCAAGGAAAAATGAATGTGTGTGACCATATAATTAAAGACGGCATCAGTGTGCATAAACACCAAGGGAGCAAATGGTGTTTGGTTGATCATCTCTACTTCTTGCATTTCTCCTGTCTTCACAGCCATAAGACTCACAATAAAACACTTTGTGTCAAGCTTTTTGTTAGTGATGTTTAAACCAGCATTAAACAATCTTCCACAAAACTCTCGTCTCTTGAGCTGCCAGACCAGAATAATATTGCAAAACAGGTCAGCCATTAAGGGGACACTGGAACACCACAGGAGGTGTCAGAGTTCAAAAGCAAAGAGGAAGGACGAAATTCATGAATCTTGAGCTCTAAGACAGCTACATTTTTAAGGGTTTTTTGTTAGTGAGGTTTTATCTGCCATTCGTCCACTTCCTTCAGAATGTGAGGAAGTCACTTGGCACAGGTGCTGGCCAAGCACTGAAAACCAACAGGCACACAGCACACAGAGCCTGTAGCTTGGCACCAAAGTCTTCAAATCACGGTTAAGCACAAAGTGCTACCAAGATATTCATGTTCCTACAAGCTTAAGTGATATAGTTTAACTCATTTGTTCCTCAGATGGAGAATTTCTCCTCAGATCAACCTCTTCTTAAATACTAAGCTGCTCTGCTGAGCAGCAGAAGTTGTAGATCTTTGAAAAGGCAATTGCAAGAGAAGAGGTCTCTCTATAGAGGAAAGAAGTGTTCCTAAAGTCATTCTGAAAAAGTGACTGAACTATTTTTGTTCGAGTTTCTGGGACAGCAGGGGGTATATCAACCTAAATTACCATGCTGAGAAAGCAGCACAGAGCCTCAGATTAAGCAGCTGTAGTTTGCATACAGTATCAGTGGGGAAAAAGGTCTTTTGAAAGGAACCAGCCAGCTTTATATACAAAATTCACACTCACCGTCTATTAAAAAGCAATACAGCTCAGAAATAGTTTTACTGTGCATTGAACAACAAATTCAATTGACAGGAAAATGAGCTATTAGGGAATTCAGCAGGCTTTATGCAGAAGGTTCTCCTACATAAAGATACATAATTACTGCTTTCCTTTTTGCACTGTGAAATGATTAATATAGTAACTTTCATGTTCAAATTATTACAGATTTGTAATAAGTGTTGTCGATACCTCTACATCCAGAAAACTTCTTGGTTGAGCTTGACACAACATATTCAACAACTGAAGAATTAACTCCTCCACATACTGCAACGCATCTTCAGTAGAGGAAAGTTTAGGATGGACTTGCACCTGAACCTAYAGGAAAGAGAAGAATTCAAGCTTTGTGTTTTACTCTTCTCCAAACCACATGCTTTACTTGCAAAAAAAAGATGACAAAACCCAAGCCCAACAGCCCAGAAAAACCCAACCCAAAATGCAGCTCTGTTAAGGCCCACCAGACAAACATGAGTGAAACACTCACACCTGACAGAAATATAAATCTCAAATGCTATATGTACTCAAATTGCTATAAATGGTGTTTAATGCCAAGAAAATGGTTAATAACTGTGCTCAGCAGTGCAATYAGGAAAACTTTTAAAGGCCTTGCATATGCTTATCTCTCTCCGCTAGCTCTTAAACCGCTGTTTTTACAAGAAATTTCAGAGGTGGGGCCTTTCTCCCTTTTACAAGTCATTGTTCATCACAATCTGTAATAATGAAATACAGAACATTTTTCACAGAGCACACTACAGAAAAAGCAATAATTTCAGAAGCATCTAGCCTTCAAATTTTTTAATCCATTCTCAGTTAGCACTCATTAAGATTGGCTTAGAAGTTTGTTTCCACAGAGCTTCTTTAAAAATGTCAGCCTCTGGAGTAAAAAAAAAGAAAACCTAAAAAAARGCCACAGTGTTGTCCTGGAATTAAGTGGCAGTTGAGAGGATCTGAAAATTTGGTCCCCCTATGTTTAGTTGTATGTCATAACTGTGTCTAAATTCTCACTGGTGTAAATTCAACAAGGAACAATCCTCCTTGTTCCTCCCACTTTTCTTCCAGACCATCACTTAACTTCTGAAACCTCAACCGTATTTTTCCTTCACACTTACGTAGTTCACAAAAGAGCACAGTTTTAACCATGTTAGATTTCAGGTATGAAAAGCTCAGTTTCTACAGAGCTTACACAGACAGGCAGTTTAATCTCAACCCTACACTGATGGCAAATATTATGCCAGAGCAAGCTGACTGCTCACTTTCGCAACTCATCTTGTCAAGCCCCAATTTCATCATTTTACTGTTCCCCTGCACACAACTCAAAATGTCTTCAGTTCTCTCAATCACTAACACAAGAGTCCAACAACTCTGAAGCAAACCYTAACAATCTGCCTCATCCAAATGTAAAACCCATGTCTGTATTCAAATAATGCTGCCATAATTATTTAATTTCACACCTGAGTTTTAATTCCTGTTTGCAGTTATAGCAAGAACTCAATGTTATGAAGTTCAAACACACAACAGCCTCAAATAGAAATCCACCTGCCTGCTAAGGCACTCATTAGTCTGAAAACTTCATGTCTGGGCATAGTCCTGGTGCTCACTTAACTGCTGTTGAGATTCAAATACGCTGGATCACGCGTTTGGCTTCTTGCAGTCTGCACACCCTTATTCAGCAGGGTTTAAAAAAACACCTCCAGAAGTTACTGCTTTTTTAACTTAAAAGCAGTCTGGCAAAAATAGAACASAAGAACTTCTCTCCATTTGACTAGCTAACACAACTATTTTGATTATGCCAACAGTTTCACTTTTCCTAAAGAACTTCACTATACACAGCTACCAAGTGTGTTTGTGGAGGTACACGAAGAACAGCATGCCAGGCAGTCCCAAACATTATTTACAATTCAAACAGTGACATCTGAAATACTGTACCAGCTTGGAACACCTTAACACCAGAAATTACAGACTTGCAAAAGTATTCTCTTAAAGAGCAGAGCTGATCTGAGCYGTCTGGAAGATGCCGCCTCTAATGTTTCATTTTTTTAAGCAGAACTGAACAAATTTGTATTACAATCTCCCTATATTATACTCTGGCACTTTGTATTTCAAGAAGTGTTAAATTACCAAGTCAATTCAACAGTAAAAATACTGGAGTGATGAAGAGCAGCTCTGTTTTCTCCTTCACTTAGAAAACAGACCAGACTTTAATAACCTCATCACAACCCTTTTGGTCTGTAACACAGAGCCTATAGGAATAAGAACAAACAAACATAAATACCACATCAGGCCATAAACTGAAACATTATCCACAGTCAGCCAAAACAGAGTCAACAATGATAACSTACTCTGAGTTCAGGAGATAAAAGTTTCAAACATTTTCCCTAAGCACTTCTGTTTGAGGGCAGTTACATCATCCTTCTCAAAGGCCACTGTCGAGCTCTACTGTAAGAGAACATCCACCTTGGCAGAAGAAAACATCATGAGTTGCCACTGTCTTGCCAGCACAGCTTATCTGTATTAGGTAGATGATAAATAACCTTCATTGCTAYGTGACGCTTAGGGTTCAAAGTCATACAAGTGAACAAAAGAAAACAACCAGACTAACAAGGAAAATTACAGCATAGTCTGGTGCACAATTATCATAGAAACGTGTAGTTTCAGTATCTGCACTACTGCAGTACCCAAAGGCTCAGACTGAGAGTGAAAGAGTTATTTAAGGGTACTCAGTACAAGCCCCAAGTCCATTACCTAAGACATGATGCAAGGCTGGGTAAGATGCAAGATTTAGTAAGAGAAGACAAGAAATGGGAACATCTGTTAGCACAAACCATCACGTGGTTAGTTTCAAAAAAAAGAGAAGATCGAATTACCAGGGGCTTTCCATCTTTCTCATAAAGTCATCTCAGATTTTAAATTGAAAAACCTGGGCCACCCTGCCTTATCACCCTTGAGAAGGGGGAGTATGGCTTGAATCCCACCAGATCCTTCAGCCCTATGTTAGGAATACACATGATAAAAACAGACTAACAACTTCTGAAGTGTTGTGATGTTTAGATCAGATTCTTATCTAAACATTTAACCTCTCCCTTAAATAATGACAGAACCATTCCCTTCTCTCCTACACACACAACAAAATGTCTATCTTATGATAGAGGAAATTACTAAAAAAGCAGTTTGAAAACTTCTAAAAAGAAGCTTCAATTCTTCAAAATACCCCAACAAATTCTACTGGGCAAATACAATCTACATCAGCTACAAATCCCTGCCACCATGGCTGTTTTCACTCAATTCACCTATTCACTTTACTGAATGTCCGATCTTCTCAATCTTTCCTAATTCTCAAAAGACAAATGACCAGGGTGCTCTTTATTTAAAGATAAGCAGAGCCAGCATTTCTTGAATTGCTTTTCAGGATCTGCTTAAGAACACGAGCAGAGACAAACAGTGTCTGCTTAAAAAAATTTGTAACACTTGAAGAAAATCCTATGATACAACCATTTGGCTTTTTTTCCACCTGCCTTTTTTGTCCTCTTCCCTTAAAATCAATAAAAGTGAAGAATTTCTATCAGGAACAGCAAGAGCTTAAAAATTAGGCAGCCACAAATCTAAACTGGCRGAAAAAGTCAATGAAACCGACAACAAAGAAGAACGTGCTAAATGTACAAAGATACATTGAGCTGGTCTTACTTTATGACCCAACTTATTTTATATACAGCTTTGTCAAGACGTTTTTTTCCAAACTCTACACAATAAATTAGAATATAAACATTCCCACAAGCCTCATGGGAAGCAGTGGAAACCTAGACCAAACCTCGAGAAATGTTTCAGTTAAAAGACTGCAGATCAAACAGCTTCAGGTTACACAGAGCCTTGGTCTCTAAGGTCCAACGCAACAACTCCCAGACTGGTCACAAGGTGACCCAAACCCCAGTCTAGACTGACACTCAGCAGCTTGTTCTGCATTAGAAAGAGGTGTTTGATAATAGATAAGGAAGACACAGCGAATTTAACAATCTGATTGATACTAAACCACACATCCTCAGCGACAGTTTTCAGTTACCTCTTCCTCACTGGCCATGAGAAAAAGCCTAACAGGTTGCTTGTAAGCTGAAGAATTTCAATTCAGGATGAAAAAAACTGGCTCCAAAGACTTCTTAAAGCAACTCCACGTTACATAAACGCCAGTTTAATGCCCCTAAATCATCATCAACAATCAACACAATCAGGTTTACGGTTTTTCTGTTAAGTACAGAACACACCAGACAAATTCTATGTGTGAAAGGCTTCGGAGAGAACAATTCCTGACCTGAGTATCATCAGGAGCAGCAGAAGCTCCAGCAGCTGCAGAAAACAGCATAACAAAAGGAAACAATTCTAAAGGAATTTTAAAGGAAACAATTCCAAACCCACGTAACAAATTTAAATAAAAATGAAGCATCAGCTGTTTTTCAGAGATAATTTTTTCATAACTGGGCAAGGCTACTGGGATTCTGGCAAGAAGTCACAGTATGCACCAGAAAGCAACTCCTGCTAAAGAACAACGGTGCTTCACTGCTGAGTCTGCCCTGGTGGCAGCTGAAGTGCTTGCAAAGAAGTGTCTAAAGGGAAAAAAGCATCATATTTACCACACCATATTGATAATAAAATGGAAGAAGCCGTAATGAGTTGATAAGCCAAGCCATCTTCCAAAGCATTATCAGGGAGGATAAAACTTTACTGACTCTAAGTAGTTTTCTAAAGCAAAAATTTTCTAAACCTTTGCAGTTTATTCAACGGATTGGTAACAGAAATGACTTGGCAACAGAGGAGATTATTCTGGGAAAAATTTTCTTCAATTCAATACCTTTGAAAGTCTTCACTAATGCTGTAACTCTTACTTTTAATCAACACATCTTTTCTTTCTTTTCCCTCAATGACTAAAAAACTACTGACAAGCTTATCACTAAAACACTCCAGGAGCAAGTATTTTATGTACACCTTGCATGGATGAGTGCTCTCATAGAGCCGGCAACTCCTTAAAAAGGTTTTTTCTTCTATTCTTGTACATCTCCTCTAACACTTGGTAATCCTGACCATACTTTGTTACCTTGATCAATTAAAAATACAGTAAATTAAATCAAATACAAGTGTCTTGGATGCACACTTCAGCAACAATTCCCTGAGGATGCAAGACTCAGATTTTTGCTAAGACTTCTGCTGATGTCTCAGAAAGCAGTATCACACTGCACCACTGAGCAGGTGAAAAAAATCACACAGCAAAGACTTGAACTGTAGGAGGTTCTTAACTTTATCCTCCATAGCCATCAGAAGAACAGAGAACCCAAAGCAACCACAAATTAAGAACGCTCTGCATCTTGTGTGAAGCAATGCTAAGAATAAGAAGTGCCATTCTGAGTAGCAAGTRGCAACTGGTTTGTCATCGATTTGAAGAGCCAGATAACGAAAAGTCAGGTAGAAGTATCGTTGCAGCAGGTATCAGCAACAGCTTCCTGAGAACTCTGTAGTCACTGAAGCAGCTTTTATCTCTTCTGCTCCATGAAAGGTCCAGATGACTGACTAGATGACACATGGAAAATCTGGAAGTACACTGCCTGGAACAGTTTTCTTAACTGAGGAAACAAACCCCCTTCAGTTGCCAAGCCACATCAGTCCAATCATTTTGAACACCACAAATTCCAGCAGCACCCCTTTTTAATTGCTCGACTGATCCAAAACAACTTAAAGTATGCAAAGAGCAGAACATTATTTTTTCTCCATCATCAAATTGCTTACAGTATCAGTCAGTAAGGATGACAGGCTTCCTACTGCAAAAACCAATGGATCAGGGAAGAAGCATATCACACACGTGCAGAGAAATTCCAACTCCATAACCAAGTCATACCAGCAAGATGAAGCCATAAGGAATGATGTTTAAGAAAAACCATCCAACAGGTTATGACCAGAATGAAGTGTATAWATTCACTAGCAGAGGAACACCAGTCTTGGAAGAAGCATCACTTGGCAGGTGTCCGTTCTGAGTCTGTTTTCCAAGGTGTAATAAAAACTGTTTGTCTCCATCTCCAGGTACCCGAGACCTCTGGCGTTTCACATGTCTTGAATCCTTCACCTTCAGCCCCAGCATCTCACCTTCTGTCCATCCTTGCAACTACAATTTCAGATGCCTGTTGTTATTCTTTCTTCCTTTTCTTGTACCTCATCATCACGATTACTGTCTTTTGCCAGCAGACAAAGATCTCTGCAACACTCCTCTCTTGCAGCTTCAAAATAACTGTGACCAGGCAGAGAAGAATCTCAGTTGACATCATTTTCTTCCTAATTGAGTGCACTGGAGTCTATCTTGACAGCATCTGAAGAAGAATCAGAAGAAAAGGGATTACATTATGATCTCAGTGGTACAAGAGCTGCTTTTTGCAAATGCAGCTGTTCAAGGCAAACACAGCTTTATTGCTAAGGTTCGTGTCTAACGGAACACAAGGCATGGTCTCCTAAGAATTGCTTGATATAGGAAGAGATTTCTTCTTACTCTMTACTCTTGGGTTTGCTGCTTGATAAAAATAGAACCCAAATAACTCACTGGGAAAAAGATAGCTATTTGCAATGATTCAACACCACCTATTTTTTAAGAAAGCAATCCCGAGGCTGTAGTTTGAGTTCTGCATTAGAAGCCAACTCACAGTTCCAAAAGGGCAATGACATTTTAATCATTCAGTCCATGTGTGGCAGCTTTCCCCAAGAGCTGCAAACACTCCATCCTGGTATATGTGCTTTTATGTTAACTTGAATGCCACTCTCCTCTTTAATTAATTGTTGATTAATTCAACATAGGTCTTCCCAAACTAATAAGTCTCATTTCCAGCTGTGCAGAAAATCATCACAATCCTGCCTGTACATCTACTTGGCTTCAGGTGGAGTTCAGTTGCTGTCACTACCTGAAAATGAGTGTCAGCATCTAATCAGCAAAGGGGAGAAGTGAAGGRAAGGATATCATCAAGTAACAAAAGGATGTACGTGAGCTTCAAAAAATGTGACTCCTACTGAGACAGCAATGCTCTGGCAATTCAGCGAAGTCACAAGGCAGCAGCTTCCCTCCAGGACAGTTCTGCCCTTTGACCTCACTGGGATCTGCTGCCACCCTCTCTACTTTACCAGTCCCACGTGCTGGCCTGGAGGTACAGCTCAGGTCTTTGGTGAGCAACCCAAGGGGTCACTGACTGCAATGCTGGAGTATTGCACCTGTCTTGTGAACCATGAGAGAGGATTATCAAAGCAAGTGCACTGTGACGTGTGCGAGTCTACCTGCCACCTGTGACAGGTTCATTACTTTATGGGGCCTTCATCAGGGCAAAACACCCCAGCCAAAACTAATTGTACCTACGTAAGCTAGGAAAATACACAATGCGGTTTCTCCACTGATGAAGAAGCCAGTGAGATAATAATTTAACACTCTTATTTGCCATTTAGTTTTCCTGTAACTCAAGTATTTGGCTCTTCAGTAAAGCTGGTGACAATGTGAACAGATCCTTTATTTCTGTCCTAACAGAAACAGCAGTAGTAAGCAGCAACAGCCCGAGACGGTGGTGATCTCATGAAAAGCTGAGGTCAAAAGAGTCAACACCTGCCAGACAGTTGCAAGTTTCAGTGTGAAGCCCTCAGAACTAACTCCACCTGACTCCTGCCACCCCTCTACCCACAATGACAAACAGAGGAGGGGACAACAAAACCAAGACAACTATACCTTGCAGGGCCTTGCAGTTTGTCATCCTCAGTAGCTTGTCCTCATCAGCCTTCTCCGTTGCCCTCAGATCCAGGATTCTGTTCCCCAGTGCGGAATTTATCAAACTCCTTCAGGAAGCGTCTCTAATGCAGGGTGATTTCATGAATGGCTTGTCCACTGTGAAGAAATCTTGCACTTCAGGTGTCACAAGTTATTCCAAAGTCTTAACGTTTCCTCGCTTTGAATCTTCACTCTGTGTACTCCAGTAGTCAGCACAGAGCTTCCTTCCAAATCTGACGAACATTTGCTCCATCATGGAATAAACCATCCTCCAACGGAACAAGCTCTCCCTGGGTGAGACCTTGGGTAGCTGCAGTTTCCAAGCAGGCTTCAGCTGGATGACTGTCCAAGTGTTTACAAGCAGCACAAGCAGCAGTGAGTCCTACAGCTAGTGCTGAAGTTTCAAGGAGGCAGCTATCCATCAGGGATAAGACATTAACAGCACATGCTACGGATGAGACAAGCAAAAAGACTTCCAAGAACCAGACAAAGCCACACAGTGCTGGAGACCTCAAAGAGCACACCCAGAGAGGAGGAAATCAGAAAGAAATACTAACTGTGTACAACGGCAACACCTGACAGCCCTCAGCCGGCCCTAGGAACGAGTCTTTCACGCGAAAGTTGCAGTTAATCAACACTGTACCTAGACAGTAACTCAGAAAGTGTTGCTGTGCACAACTAAACCACGTGAAGTTCTCCAATCTGAAGCCAGTTCAAGCAGCAGTGTCAGAAAACTTGTTCTTTAACCCTTCTACTTTCTGGGCTCAGGCTGCAAACGTGGACGAGGAGCCCTCACCATTTTTCCCTATCTTCCGAATAAATTCTTTCCATGCCACAGGCACAAGCCTCACCATCCTGAGGGAGCAAGACTTGCTAGTTTGTCCTGATTAAGCCTTCTCAGCAAAAAGGTATTTAAAGTAAGAGAAGGTTAACTAAAAGCCATTAGACACGAACACTAATTAACCAAAGTTCTCTCAGGAGTTGCTCATAACAATCCCCCCATTCCCAGTCGTGTCACTAAGGAAGACCAGCAGAACGCGCAGCAGCACCACCTGCTTCCCTCTGGGCCGAGGGGGGACAGGACTGGCGTGTCCATCACACGGTTTTTATGTCCACGGCTCCGTCTGTCAGAGCATCGCCCCAGCGCGGCTGCCGGGCCCCTCCACGGCGGGGACTCACCGAAGCAGCGCCCGCCCTGCGGGACGGCGCCGACCGACCCCCGGCAGCCCCGGAGCCGCTTCCGGAGCGCGGGGAGCCCCGGGCGGGCCCGCCGCCCCGGCCCGGCCGCAGCCCGACCGGCGCCGAGCCCGATCCCGCGGCCGGGCCCCCGGGGCGCGGGCACCCGGCCGCCCCTCACCTTCTTGAGGGCGGGCACCAGCAGCCCTCGCCACTTGGGCGCGTTCTCCTCGCTGAAGAACTCGTAGAGCAGCGGCTGCGCCTGCATGGTGCCGCCGGGCCGGGCCGGGCCGGGCGGGCCGGGAGCCGCGCGGGAGGGCCGGCGGCGCTCAGCGGGAGCCCCGGCGCTCCCCCGCCGCCGGCGGGGGCGGCAGGCCCGCAGCGGCGGGGGGGGGCGGCGGCTGCCGCATTCCCCGCCCCGGCTCGCGGGGGAGGCCGCGGGGGCGGCGGGGGGGAGGGGGGCGCGCGGCGGGACGGGGGTCGCGCGGGCCGCGAGGGGCGGGGTCGGAGCGCGAGCGCCGCCGCCTCCCCGATCCCGTCCTCGCCCGCTCCGTCGGCGGCCGCGGCGCATGCGCGGAGCGGCGGCGCCCTGCGCCTGCGCCCCGCCACGCGTGGTGGCGGCCTTCCTGGCGGAAGTGACGCCGCGGGAGGCGCGGCCCCGCGAGCCCCCTGTCGGCCGGAGGGTGAACGGACGCTCCCTGGGACCGCCGGGGATCCGGGATGTGGGACACACGGAGAGGGATCCGGATGGGACACACGGGGATGGGTCTATCTGGGATACACCGAGGGGGATCTGCTGGAACACGTTGGAGATGGGTCTCCTGGAGCGCATAAGATGGGCCTGCGGGGTCACACGGAGATGGATCCGGCTGGGACAAAAATACCAGGAGGCCTGTGTGGATGAACAAGGAGCTCCTGGGCAAGCAAAAACACTAAAAAAAAGCCTACGGACGGTGGAAGCAGGGGCTGCAGCCTGGCGGGAATACAGAGAGGTTGTCGAAGCAGCCAGGGATCAGGTTATAGGAGCTAAAGCCCTGGTAGAATTAAATGTGGCCAGGGACATCAAGGACAACAAGAAAAGCTGCTGTCGGTGTGTTGGTGATAAAAGGGAGACTGGGAAAAATGAGGACCCTCTCTGGAAGGAAAGGGGAGACCTGGTTACCTGGGACTTGAAGGCTGAGGCACTCAGTGACTTTTGGAAGCCAGGAAGTGCTCCAGCCACACTGCCCGAGTTGCAGAAGGCAAATGCAGAGGATGACCCACTGGAGAAGATCAGGTTCAAGGCCATCTAAAGCACCTGAAGGTGCAGAAGTCCGTGGCACCTGATGGGATGTATCCACAGGCCCTAAGGGAACTGGTGGATGCAGTGGCTAAGCCACTGTCCATCATATTTGAGAAGTTGTGGCATTCTGGTGAAACTTCCACTGACTCGTAAAAGGGGAAACGTAACCCCCATTTTTAAAAAGGGAAAAAGGAAAGATCCAGGGAACTACAGGCTGATCAGTCTCACCTCTGTGCCTGGCAAGATGATGGAGCAAATCCTTCTGGAAACTGCTAAAGCACAAGAGAAATGAGGTGATTGGTGACAGCCAACATGCCTTCACTAAGGGCAAATGTTTGACAGGTTTGGTCGGGTAAGAGACTGAGAGCAGCCCTGAGGAGAACTGGGGGTACTGGTAGATGAAAAGCTGGAGCACTTCTCCGTAATATGAAGATGGGGGTTGTTCAGCCTGGAGAATAGAAGGCTTTGCAGAGAGCTATCAGCTTTCCAGTACTTGCAGGGGGCCTGCAAGAAAGCTGGAGAAGGACTTTTGACAAGGCCATGTAGTGATAGGACAAGGGGAATTGTTTTAAACCAAAAGAGGAGAGATTTAGGTTACATGTTATGAAGAAATACTTCACTGTGAGGGTGGTAAGGCACTGGAACAGGTTGCCCGGAGAAATTGTGGATGCCCCATCCCTGGGAAGTGTTTAAGGCCAGGTTGGATGGGGCTTGGAGCAACTTGGTCCAGTGGAAGGTGTCCCTGCTCGTGGCGGGGGGGTGGCCCTACATGGTCTTTAAGGTCCCTTCCAACCCAAACCATTCTACGATTCTATGAAAATTGGCACCCAAGGAGGGGAGGAGACCTCCAGCAACAGCAAAGCAGCTGTACTACAGAGGATGATGCTGAGCAGACAGCAAAGCCAGCATCCACAGTAAGGACTTGGGAGTGCACCAATGTCTGTGTCTCCCTCCCCAGAGAAATTTCTACACCTTCTTCTACACGCCTCATAGATGACACAGGCCTGAAACATTACTCCCTATATTTTAGGTGTTTCCTTGAAGGGAAGCAAGAGGGTTTGGCACATTCTCTGTTTTTACCAGCTCTTTCTCCCCACCTATTCACGTGCTATCCTTCAAAAACCAGCAGGGTTATTGCTAAAGCTGGACCCTGTGGGGTGTAAGAAATGCCCCTTGCCTGGGGRACACATCCACCCCCACCAGTGCTCTCAGCATTGCTGGGCTCCCCCAGCCTCACTGCAAGGTCCCTGTGGCAAAGCTACAAGGAACAAGCAGCCAGCAACATGTGCTTCACCTTGCACAGCTCCTGCTTTCAGTCAAGGGCTGTGGCATGCAGAATTGGAATCCAAAGCCCCTCTTTTTCATGTCACCAGGTCGTCTTTGTGACAGAGACAGGCAGCACTGCATGGAGAAATGGGCAAGAAAAAGGTAAAAGCGGTGTTCGTGCCCCTGTGATTCCAGCTTCCAGGAGCACTTCTGTAACACACACACACACAATGCCACTGCTTGCTTTGTTCCCTGTAGGAAGGCTCAGTTTGGACCAAGGCCCAAGCTCAGCCCCTGCACTGATCAGAATTTGCTGCCAGACTAGTGAGTACAACACCCTCCTGCCTGCCAGCAGCTCGGAGCCAGCGTGGAAGGGCCTAGGAAAAGGGAAGCCACAGAGGTTGTTGGAGCTGTGTCCACTATCCGTAGGCAGAGGCCTTACCCTAACCTTATGGGGCCTGTGATGAAATTTCCTGGCTGTGACTGTGCTCCTGTCAAGTCAGCCAGCCACACACTGATCCCAATCATAGAGTCCTACCAAGCATGGCTGAAGAGAACTTTGGGTTCAAGGCAACTGCAGGTCTAGCGAAGGAGAACTTTTGATTTACCAGACACCCAGGCTCCTGGGCTCAGCTGGAAGCTTGACTCACTCAGTCAAGCAACTTGAGATGAGTGAGAGGCAGTTTTGTGGCACAAACCCCAAAACCTGCAAAGGACAATTCCTCAAAAAAGCCTTCTTAAGACTGGAAAGCAGCATGGGAAAAGCAAAGCTGTACTGGCTATAGCAATACCTTGGAAACACGCCTGCCCTAGCACAATGTTCCCCTTCTTCCCCCATGCCACTACCCTGTCCTCTCCATTTGTAGCCCTTCCAGCTGCATCCCTGCAAGCATGCTCCTATCAAAAATGCTCGACCAGAGTAAAATTCAATAGCCCCTTAGTTTCTGGTGCCTGTAATTTAGCAATGGCCTGAGAAACTTGGCCCCAGCTGCTGGAGAACCCCCCAGGAGGAAGCATGTTTATAGCACATTAGCTATACTGCACTTTGTTAAAATCGAGTGACTTTCTGTATGTCCAAGTGAGGAACAGTCCACAGGAGGCAAGACGGAAATCCCCCTTGGGGATTTCACAAGGATGCTGTGAAACAAACACAAATTCTTGACTTTTCTGAGAACTTAGCTTCTCAGCAGTGGGGCTTGTGCCACCACCTCTCCCACAGGGTGAGCTGAGGCTCAGGACAAGGAACAGCCAGAAGCAGTGAGCTTGAGGCCCATAGGCAGAAAAAAAACCCGCTGAAAATAAAAAAAATCAGCTTTGCAATCAACAGAGGTGGAAAAGCAAGCAATGGAGGGAAAAAACCAAACAAGCTGGAATTTGTAAAGATTTAGCTCAAATACATCTATCCACTGCCCAAAGGCCAAAAGGGTATTGATGCCAACCGAAATTGAGTGGAGCTCCAGCACTCTCTGTCCATACATTCAGAAACGCCCAGCTTCTGTGTTTGGCACAACCATTTAATAGCAGAATTGAAAACTCAGTATGTTCCATTTTAGTCTTATGTGGAAAATCAGTGCAGGTGATAATCTAATTGTACAACAACATGTTAAAAAAATTTATTTTACATTATATACATTAGGGAACATATTTCAAAGCATTACCAATCACAACAATAACGCAGGCCATAAATCACTTTTAATTTAGTTTGGTTTTAGTGTATATTATCACAATAAAATATAAAGAACATATACAAAAAAAGGAGTCAAATGTGTGCATTTTGCTTAAAACTTGGCATTTACACACTCCATTGGAAAATAGCAATCAAAAATAGTTCTGATCAAAACTAAGTTCCCGTGATGTGTAGTAACCATTGTATTGTTTGAATGAGGTAGTAACTAAATTTTGGCCATGTGTTAACATCCTAAAATCAAGAAAAGTGTGAAAATGGTTATAAGGCCAAAAAAAAAGTCAAAATGGCAACATCTCTGAGCCATTTCCACAATGTGGAATGTTGCTCCTTTTCATCATGATATGAAACTATTTAGTAAGACAAACAGTTATACTACTTTTTATCGTTGTATACACTAATAATTCAAACACTTATTGCAGAATTACAGCCAGGTACCACTAGTCTGGGACTGACACCCATCCATAAGGTATTGTTTTCAAGCATAGAGAAGTAATCATAAGGAAAGTTTTAATTAAATATAAAAATACAGGTGTTTAACTGGTTTGTTTCACAAAGAAATCTACCCAAATAAACAAAAAAAAGGAACTTTGAAGCCCAAGTCATATCCACAAAGTCACAGCTTACCTTTGTGACTAAATACATCACATCTCAATACATTGTGCAAACATGAACACCAGTGTGTTGTATCGAAATTAAAACAAGATTGTAATCTGATTACAGCCTTGGTTACAATTTCTAAAAGTTAATATTTATTTGTATTAGTAAATTACTTATAATAAAATACAATAGTGTTGCTAAATGTACTATATTTGTTGCTAGAATCCCACTTTATAATAAACACATGAGACGTCCTTGTAATAGTACCCCGATTTAATTTTTGCATCCTCAGTGACTTTTACATCTGTACAGGTAAGACACTTGTACTTAACAGGAGGACCTCTATCTACAGAAAGTCAGTGTAGGGCTTCAGCAAGAAGTTTCACTGAAAAATACTGCATATGTACAAAGATTACATAACAGTAAATTAAGCACTTCTGTGGTATTATAATGCTTCTGTGTCCATACCACAAACAATTCTCATCTTCCTCTCATGCCACAATAAATTATAAAGTAACTGAAGTGGGGTTACTGCAGCTTTTGTGCAATTCCAGCCAGTCACGAGTGCTGCTGCAGCAGGAGTGTTCTCATCACAGTGAGCTGCCTGCCATGTGCTGTTCTCAGTAACTGTTCTCATGCCCTGCCAGGATATACAAATTGCTGTTGGCTGTTGGGTTGTCTGTCGGCCTGCTCTCCAGCACCACGACCCTACAATGAAAACGAAAAAAGCCACAATGTCAAGTAAGCCTTCATTTAGAAACAACCCTGGATATAACTAAATAGTCTTTCCTAGGACTGGTTGTCATTTCTCTTTCCCTGGATGCCTTTAGTGCAAAAGCCCCTCAAACCAATGCCAAACTGAAAGCAACCTCACAATCTTGTCCAGACRTGGTCTCCAAGGATCTCCCACAGCCTCTCTGGGCTCCTGCTACAGTGCTGAACCACCCTCRCCATCATGTTTACCCCTCTTTTATCCACCTGGAATTTCCCTTTCGGCAATGTATCCCTGTTGCTTCTCAGCCTTTTAGTGAAGGCTTCTGAAGAGGGTCCATCACTCCCCTACTGCCCAGGCTTGTGCTTTCCTGGAGCTTTGCAAAGCTAACCCATTAATTAGGCTCCAGTTCTGAAAGCTGTCAGTCTGCCCCTCGCCTTTGGAATGACAGATGAACAATGCTGACTCTTCTGTGAGCATTTCTGGTTAATAATCCCTGAGCCCATGTAACCTAATCCACAGAAAACTTCCTCCAGCTCTCAAAGTCCCAGAGACAAAAATTTGCAGGCCAAGAGAATCCTCGAGGAAAGAACTGCAGTGTGAAGAGTCTCTTTTTCTTGCCACCCGCTTTTGGCCAGCATTGGAAACAGGAGACTGGGTTAGCTGGACCTATGCTACAACTGCAAAGACTGTAAGGGATGTCCCAGATCAGACCTTTCTCTTCAAAGAAGAGAAATTAGCAGTCACAATTTTGTTTCACAGACTGTTTAAGATTTTTTTATCAGGCAGGAACTGCTAAATGGACCAGGATGTTCGTGACTGAATTCTTCTCCACAAACATCTGAAGTGAAGGCAGATTGTGGGAAACTCAAATCCATCTCTTGTGCATTCAGACAGGAAAGTCTGCTTGCTTCAAAACTACCTCGTGCCATGAGGCATGCCCTGCTCACCAGGAGAAGGCAACACACAAGCTTTTATCAGACTGACATCAGGTTTTTGTCTTCTCAGAACACCAGTTCCTATGAAATGCCCAGGAAATGACACGTGTTACTGGGAAAAGGTTTCACAGCTCAAGCACACAAGAGGACAGAGCTGCAAGGAAAAGAGTGTATGAAGAAATCTGAATTAATGTTTGTCACAGTGCAAACTCTTTAAACATTGTCTCGGACTTGAGAAACTATTAGGGCAAGCCAGAAATAGATGGGACCATATTTGGGGAAGAAGACATTTTTACAAGGCGATTTTTTGCAATGTCATTCTAAGATGCCACATGTAAGACAGAGGCAATTGTCAAAAGAAAAGTTAAAGCCTATCTTTGCACTTCTTGTGAATTCATTACTGGTGAAACTGTCACGTCAGCATGCACTCCCCTAAAGACAAAACAGCTGCTGCTCCTGTGGCTGTTACACAAGTACAAAGTTCGACAGCAGGGCAGAGAAAGCTGAGGAAGTCAGTGACACTCCTAAAACAGCAGTTACTGACTTCAGCAAGCTGGTACCTCACACAGACATGGTGTTAGTGTCCTGAAAGCAGATGCCAGAGAACAGCTACATTGGGAGTTATCAAGAGCTCTTACAAGACCTGAGCTGTCATGTTGGGAGAACAACTGGTAGATTTCCTTTCTGGGGGTGAAAGTGAGATATTTAAATTTTTAAGTATTTTTTGCATTTGTCTCCAGAAGCAGATCTTGATGAGCTACTGCAGCAGAGCATCTGAAAGTAAAGATTTCACCAAGTTAAACAAAAGAATTGCAGTACAAAAAGGAAAACACTGCTGGAGATTGTGACTGCAGTCAAGTAAGCTTGCATAGCTGAGTACTTCTGGAAGCCCACAAACACTTTTAGAAAATTTTAATTTTTTTTATTTAAGAAAGAGAGAAGTAAACATGAAGGACTGGAAGGTAGACATGTATACAAAGGAATGTCTAAGATGGCTAAAAAAAAGAATTTGCAAGAAACAAGCAAAAATAACTTTTACAGGGTAGGAGAAAACACATTATTATTTTATTTTACTATGCCATGTTTACTTCTCTTCTTACCTGTCAGATCCCAGAAGCCTGAATATCCTCGTATTATCAGAAATTTCTTGTGTGATCTAGACAATAAAAATAAATATTTACATGTCAAGAGCACAAGTGTTTTCATTTTGTTTTTAATGTAAGCCAAGAGGAAAGAATTGACTGTGACTGATGTTACCAGTCAACTAATTTAAATCCGATAGAGAACTTAATGCAACTGTCACTTTTAAATAAGATATAAAAGTTTTCTGTAATTTCTTCCACATTACATGAATTCCTCTGGTAGCAACTGCAAGCACAACAGCAGGGCTCAGCATGCTACTTGAGTTACCAGTGCAATTCTCTACAGCCATCACTGAAAGAGATAGGGTGCAATTAGTCTCACTCTGTAGAGTGGATATCCAAAAATGGGTCAGGTAAATCACACATCAAACACATTTCGTTGAAATGCTGAATTATAGTAATAATGCACCAAGTTCATATTCTGAAAACCTTAGCAGAGAAACGTGATCTAATTTGTGGTACTTATGTCCATTGCAAAAAGAAAACTTAAGTCTTCTGACACTTCAGACAAGTGCAGCAGACCTTTGTTTTCTGTGGGTGATTTGTACTTGTGTGATATATCTTTATGTTCACATGAAGATCAAAGCACCCAAAACCCCATCATGTTAATCAATAAAGCCAACCAAAGCCCAGTGCATACTCCAATGGGTATCACGTCACTTTCTGAACAGGCAGCACTGTTTACAAAGCTTCTTTTCTACACAGCCAAATTACACATTCTTGAGGAAGGGTAGAGATTCTTTTCTCCTTCCCAGATCCTACTAACACTAGCTGACCTAGTGAATTCACTTCTGGCACAGAGAACTTGCAAGAGAATTTTAATTCACAGCAATGAAGTTCTTCACTTCTCTAAGAAAATTAATTTCTGTTTTCTGTGAGGCTGAGTCTGTACAATCTTTGCCCAAATTCTGAGCTTCTTGTCTCAGAATTCACAGTTCCCTGTTTCATTCTTCACACTCAATCAAAGCACTGTGGAAGGTCACAGCTGTGGAAGGAAATAACTTTGCAAGCAGCTCAAGTCATCCCCAATTAGGCCAACTATTAGAATAGGGAATCTGAACTAATGATGTCTTCAAAGAAAAAAAATGCTGCAAATTTAAGTCAGTCAGCTTTTTGTTCCATGCAACCACTTCCTACATACTGTGTGGTATAAAATTCCCCAAAGTAACAAATATGGTCAAAACCTGAGCCTGGCAATGAGGACTTTTCATATTACAGAAGAAAACAGGTTAATTTTTTTCAACAGCTGTGGCTAGTGGGACAGCCAGGAGAGATAAGGAATTTAAAACGGCCAAAGAGCTTACCCTAGACATGTTCTACAGAGAAAAAGTTTTAGGTGGCTTGTTTTCTGTCAACAGCCCAGTTCTGCTTTCAGTTCTTTATTTAGGGTCTGGCTTTGGCTTGAGAGTAACAAAGCAAGCCAGAGTCCCTGATGCTTTACATGAACAACAAAAGGCATCCACTTGGGCTGCAGCACCCTGGGACATGGCCTCTACCAGTTGGAGCAGAACCACTGAGGACCAGTGGGGAGAGTAATGCACAAATGCCACAATAAACATTTGCATACTTGGAAATAAGTAGTCTGACTCTAGTCTTTGGTTCACACAGAGCAGGCTGTTAGCACAGATTGGGTCAGTTGGGGCTTTGTGCAAGTCAATGTGGTTGTGGAACAATGTGGAATATCTAAGCTTGGCATGGTATGACTGTATGTGTACCTTAAAATACAATTAGTCATAATAAGTTCAATTTCTCAGCCAATGAAACACTGATGGAACAACTGCTGAAGTCTGTAAACATTCATTAATAACCAAATTACAAGACTCATTGAAATCCTGCAAAGTACAGCATTTTCACTAACCGGTACACAAGGTTTGCAGCAAGGGAAAAAAATATTTGGGTAGTTGGTTATAATGGTTTAACTATCTCAAAATCACATCAAACTGGCTAAAAAAAGGGACTACAAAGAGATTTTAGAAAACAAAAAAAATCCACATTTAGGTCAATCCGGTATTTTTCTCCTGAAAACGGAAAAACACTTTTTGTGAAAGTTGGGCAATTCTTCAAAGTATTTGTAAGTCAAGAGAACATGGAAGAGACTAAAAAACATCAGGCAACTCACCCGACACTGTGACAAAAAGCTAAAGCTCAGCAGTGGAACCACTGACAAAGCCCAAATTTTTGTATCCACGTGTGAGAGGCTAAGGGACCGACAGTGGTCTTCAAAGCAATTTAAAGTGAAGATTAATATTAGCAAGAATTAGGCTTGGATATTTTCTATGGCATCCTGATCTGGTCTCATGTTTCTGCTCTGTACGTTAGATATGATGGGGCTCTTGTACAGCTCCACTAATCCTTTGCAGCTTAGGAAACAAGATTAGAATGAGACCCCAGCTTCTAAGTCTAACCTAGGAAGTTACTGAAATGTTTTACTCTTTTTCAGACAATAGCATTATGGATTTATCCTCTGCATCGTTTACATTAGAAGCCAGAATTTGAAGCGAAATGCAATACTCACCTCATTTGATCTAAAACTCCTTCCTTGCATGCCATGTTTCCAGAATGCTAACACACTGTCTTGTAGACAGACTGGTAAGAAAAAAACACTGGATTCAGTTTTGAGGCATAACATCAACCCTTGCTTTTAAGGCCAAAAGCACAAGACTGCAATTTTGAAATCTGTACATGTATGCTTAAATTGTACCACATTGACGCACTCAAACATCTCACAGGAATCACTGAACCTGCCTCAAAAGTAGCAGCATTTATGTATTTATCTGTTTAATAAGCAGAGTTTAAAAATATTTCCACCTAACCAGAAAATGTTCTGAATGTCTAGTCCTAAATGTGTCATTTTCTTTGAACAGGAAACCCCTTTAATACTTGCAGAAAATATATATTGAATTTTAACAGAAAAGTTACAGGAGTATCTTTGGAGACAGTGCCAGGACAGAGCAGGCCACTGGAAGCTCATTTGTGAGTACCACGGTGAGCACTACAGTTCATGCAGAGGTCCCACAGTGAGAAGTTTTAAGCATATTCAATCCACCCTTCCCCCCATTCCTAACCATCAAGAGCCATAAAAGTAGTACTTTCAGTGGCAACGTTTTCCTGTCCTCTTCTCTGTGGGAGGTTACGTTTGAAACTTTAAAGCCTGAAACTTTAAAGCTTCTCCTCAGAAATAAACTTCCTTCAACTCCGTACTATTTTAGTTCCCACTGTTCCTTCTCTTCTGATGCAATCCAGGTATGTAACCACTGGAGAATTGCCAAAGTAATGTATTCTGTTTCACAAATGCAATTCATTCAGATTCTTCACAAGAAAACAAAATTTATGTAACCTGTGACCTATCATATAATTTAGTCTTTGAGCTGCTTTACAAAAATGGACTGCATAAACACACATGCAAAATGAGTTAGGCATGGGTGATTCACAGAGTTTATATAGGTTGTGTTAAGGTATTCCTTTAGAGGCTGAAAGTCTCCATCATACTCCCAAGACATTTAGCCTAACCAGGGAAGACTCCAGGATTATGACTCCATTCCAACTGCTCCTAGGAAAGCACATCACATAATATGCTGAAGCTTTCACTGAGTCTTCTCAAGGTGAGATGAGCGAGATAGTGTTTAAAATGCCAAAGACTAGACAGGTAGCATACCTAATTCTTTAGCACTAAACAAGTTAATCATAGAACATCTCAAGTTGCAAGGGACCCGTAAGGATCACTGAGAGCACTGTCCAGATGCTCCTTGAGCTCTGACAGGCTTGCTGCTGCGACCACTTCTCTGCAGAGCTTGTTCTAGCGACTGATCACCCTGTGGGTGAAATGCATTTTCCTAACATTCAATCTGAACTTCCCCATATGCAACTTCCTATCATTTCCATGTCCTTACTGCTGGTCACCAGAGGGGCGAGACCAGCACCACTTTTTGGCTGCCAGGGCACACTGTTGACTCATCTTCAGATTGCTATCAATCCAAACCCCTGGATCTCTTTCCACAAGGCTGCTCTCCAGCCTCTCATCCTCCAGTTTGTACCTATAACCAGGACTACCTCATCCCAAGTGCAGAATCCACCACTTGCTCTTTTTAAATTTCATACAGTTGGTGACTGCCCAGCTCTCCAGTCTAAGGGATGTTCAAGACTAATAACGAAATCCAACTTACCTATTGATTCAATCTGGAAGTCAAATGTGAGCTCTGATGACAGTTTGCGGCTGGATTTTAACCTGCCTTGCAGATTCACTATTTTTATGCAGCCTAGACAATAAATAAGGATGCATTAACCAAGAATGATCTTCAATATAGAACCCAATTTGAAGACAGGCAGTAGGCACATATATGCATACATATATATTGATACTAAAACTTACAATCCAAACACACCAAAATGGTATCTCTCTCCAGCTGTGTTACATGGACAACACTCGTCTCTGTAGTGTCTACAAAAAAATGACAGTGTTAGTTCATAACATAAATTAGCATGAATTGAAATGGAAGTCTTAGAGATTGAGACAATTTGATGGGTTAGTGTGTTTTATCTGCTTAAAATCATCATCTTACCAGACATTTCCCTTCTCTTAGAGAGGCATGTCCACTTATCCAAAATGTTGACTGTGACAGGAAAACTGAAGCTATAATATTAATGTATTGATTTAATCCAGCCTTTTCCGAGCCATGTCACAAAAGCAAACTCACATATACATTGTTCTCCCTTTATTCTCTGTTGATGTAATTTAATATTGCTGTTGCAAAAAAAGGCAGATACCCATGATTAGGCACACTATGCTGTTTCATTGCACTTTTCTTCTGTCTTTATTTCTAAATCCTGATAGGGACTTATGTATTATTACTTAATTCTTGCTGCTATTTGCAGATGTTCCAAAAACAGGGAATTATTTCCTTCTCCAAACTCTCAAAAGAAGAGTTATTTTCTTCTCTTCTGGGTTACAGCTGCAGCAGTCTCCATCACAGGGAATGGGGATTTGACCCACAAATGGTAAGTGGACATGTCAACTCAAAAGAGAAGTGTAGTTTCGGTCCATCTGTTTGTTAACATTAAAATTACATATAAAGCAGTTCTTACTAATTCAACATTACTGCCAGCCTCTGTAGGCACCTTTCATATAAAAAGAGAAACTCAATAAATCCATTAGACATGAGAAATTAGAGCATGTTACCTACAATACAAAAGCAGCTTTCGGTTAAAATTTAAAAAAATAAAAATCTGTTTGATTGCATCATCACTCTCCTGCCAGCAGGGGACAGGAATAAGCTGATACAACAGAAGGGGTTTAAACTGGAGCCAAACAAAGAGGAGAAAACAACAGAGACACAACACAAGAACACACAAGTGACTCAAGGAAATTAAAATGGTGTGGAAGGCACAATGCAATGCTAAATTTTACACATAAAAAAAGTGAGAAGGGATTAGTATTCTTGTATTTATGCACTGATGCAGACAATATTGAGAGAGAAATGACAACAGGACATTTCTCTTCAGTCTGCTGCTTTTATGGACTCTACTATAGAATCACACAGTTACACATATGAGTGAAAATAAAATGCATTGTCTGAAGTAGTTAAGTGTATTAATTGGCCATCCACTGCTCACTTTGGGTTTTGTAATTATGCTTTACACTGTGTCAAAATCTGATGCACTCGTCAGCAGCAGGAAAGTCAGTGGGTACCTTCCTGGTAGAAACTGGTATTCTTAGTGAATTCACATTTAGCTGGACTCACGCACATGTGTATGCCAGCACAGAGCCATGTATAAATTCATCATGAATCAACAAGGGATCTATGCCTGGTAAAACAAAGCTATTTACTGCTTCTTAACCTGCAAGCAATGACGAGGGATGGTCCACTGCTGTATCTAGGTGTAGGGGGCAACCTTACAACTCTAAAAAAGTAATTCTTAGCAGACTTCCTTAGGAGAATTTCTGTGGTGTTTAGATGGTGGCCTCCTCACTCATGGTGCCGAGGCTGGTGAGGGGCAGGTACTTGGTTTCCTGCTACCAGTGGTCCTAATCCTTTCTGCTTTCCATAAACACCAGAAGAATATTCTGTCTCAGCAGGAAGCTGAGAACACCATTTCTAACCACAGTGGCACACTGTAGGAGAGCCAAACCACACCTTACAGAGATGTCAAAAGGAACTGCTGAGAATGCAATTCTACTAAAACCTATTTAATAAATAGAAGTCATGGTGCCAGGGTAGAGCACAAAACAGCACAGAGGGTAATAAAGTACTGCCTAATTTATGGAAATGCAAGAAACCACAACTCCATCCTCTGCTATACCAAAAATCTCAAGAAGTCCAATCACTTCAACAAGAAGAAATATCCAAAAAAAGTGCATGTGCAAGCAGGTTCAACCAGATACCCCTTTAAACGAAGAACTTACAATTATCACTTAACCTTCATTATTTAACCATTTGCTTCCTCAGAGAAACCTACCTTCTAGTGCTTCAGCTGTAACACAAGAGCAGAGAACATTTCTGAATGCAATTACAACAGCACACAAACCTGTTTCTGTAAACCATGAAGAGGTAGAATTTGGGTTGACAGTCTCAAACTTCACCACCTGGTTGAAGTCTCTTCCTCTACTGACACCAACACAAACTAAAGGGAATTCCTGCTCAGGGACTACCAGCATTTCAAACAATCTCAGTGGACAAGGTACAGGAAAATCTATGTGCTAGATGAATAAACAAAAATAGATATTAGAAGGGAAACGAATGTAGTCTGAGTTGCTATTAGATATTCAAACTGTATGGCAAATTTTATGCCATACATTTTGTAACGTCGTGTTTACTTCTTCAGAGAACAGGAGTTGATAAATACAAAAAGCCTGAGTTAAGAAGTTTAGAGCATCTCATGCCAATTCAGTTAAAATAAAATAGCAAGTCTTTCATCATGTGTGTCCTGTGCAGCTGCCCACAGATGATGAGTGCTCATCACTGCTCTCCCTGGCTACTGAGCCTCTAAGCCTTCTTCTCCAGGCTGATCGAGTTATGCCTTTTTACAAACGTGAGTCCACCCTGGCTCTGACTCTTCAGGTGTTGTCAGATGGGGAGATAACAAGCATTTCTGGGCATCTCCAGTGTCAAAATACATTGAATAAGTGGTCACCTTCTCTCTGATAGGGAAGCAAGACCACTGATAACCCATGTCTCAGTCTGTCAGCCAGAGTTTTCTATCCTGCAACTGAAAGACAACGTTCATGGAGAGAAGGACTTGGTTCTCTAATTGAAGTGCACCCCAAAACCATGAACATTCTCATAAGCATTCTGAGTCAGTTAATACATGACACATTTAAATAGTTATTTTTAATATAACAGAAACCAAGAGAAGAGTCTAATAAATCAAGAAATGGCTAATACTTATTCTTAATATGTCATTACAAGATAAATAGAAGTGAACATGAGAGTAATTGTAACTTTACCTTGATTAACATAAATTTTTGCATTGGTTCAACCCATTCTAACAAAACAATGCTAGACTGTAGTGCTCCACAAAGGTACTTGTGGCCTGTGTAGGGATTTCTCACTGTCAAAAAAGGATAGAGAATATTAGTGCACTAAGCATGTACAAATTGTAAACAATTTCCAACCACGTAAGAGTCCACACACTTTTGGAAAATATTGACCACCCCCACTCTAATCTTTTATATATTTAAAAAATAGTTGACTGCATACACATTTGGAGTGTCTTGGCTCTACTGTGTCGGTTTGCCTGAGCTATCTCAAAATCTTCATAAGCAGCTGTTAAAGAATGGCTTTTTCTATGACACACACTTATAGAGCAAGCAATGAACCACCACTGTCACTTGAGAACAGCTCAAACACTATCACAGCAAGTCTGAAATCCAGGAGCTCTGTATTTCTGATGAACGCTTCTAGATCATCTGGAAATCCAGTTGAAATTGAAGAACAATACAAAAGCAGGAAGTGCTGCTCTTCCATTGTTTGTCAGAACTCAATTAAAAAGTGGCAGAGAACAATAAAGTTGCAAAATCGGGCCCTGTGAAATCTGAAGTTTCACAACTTCAGTTCTACAATATTGACAAAATTTCAGTCCTTAAGCATTGCCAACATACCCTTTAAGACAAAAAAGTGTTATTTCGCACTTTGCACAAATACATCTAAAGACCAGATTTTACTGTGCAGTAAAGTGACTGTGGGCCATCAGGCAATTAACAACATTGTTTAGATAATAAGCTTCTACAATCCAGTACTAGACACATAAGTGAAATATGCTCATGCTACCTGATTGCCACAGAAACTCATCAGCAATCCCTTGGCACATTAAATACCAGTTGTCCCTCAACACCAGTAAGACTGACTGCAAACTGCAGCAAATAATGCTTGGTGTGACCCTTAGTAAGGCTGAACTCAGCAGTAGAAAACAAAACATGCAATCACCAACACCTGTAAGGTGCAGAAAGAAGACCAGAAATTCTTGTCTTTTTTTCTGCCTCCTGTGGCACTCCTGCTGCCTCAAGGCCAAAAGCACACTTCTGCTGCCAGCAGGAATGGAGGCTCAGGCCACACGAAGTAGGACATGCCTCTTGCAGCCACCCTTGCTGCATTCACAAATTATCACTTACACCTATCATGCCAAAAGGGCTCCAGGCTTAGGAGGCTAAGGTATCTCTGAATGTCAAGACTGCCCCTCATAATGTCAAGTACCACAGCACTCCTGTTAAATTCTGTGCCTGGCAGGACAGAAATCATACAATCACAGAGAAGCACACCACAAAGGCTTCTCATTTTATGAATGGAAACCTAGAAACATGCAGACTTCCAAATTAATTTTCCTGTCAGAAACTGTTTGTACATACTGACCCCTGTCACTCCACCCCCGTAGGTGTTCCCTGCAGCATTCATTAACACTTACAGTATTTTTGGTTTTTTTTATTCTATCTGCTCCCCCCCTTTTAAAACATGCCTTAACACAGTGCACCTTTGAGCCTTCAGTAACTGGCACATTACTGAAGACATTATAAAGGCTTCAGAGACAACACTGTCCACAAAGAATTGAAAATACTCCTTGCTTTTTATCACCCAATACTGATAACAAACTTGTGCTAAGAAGTCAGGCAGCTTAATCCTGATGGTAACTTCTTTAAGTTCCTCTATCCATGGAGAACAGCTTCTTCTTGAGGATTGGTTTAAATTTTGTCATCATTGTGTCTCTCTGCATTTCTTCCAAATTGTCTTTATATTTGAAGAGCTAAATGGGAAAGCTTTCACTGCTTAAACAAAAGGACTAACCTGAACAAGCCCACTGTCTGTAAATGCATAGTTTTATAAAAATGACAAAAAAGTCTCTTCTCCCTTTACCTCCTAAACCCGACTCAGTAATCTTAACATTGCCACCAACTGTACTGCTTCTTCACCCTTATTCTTCACTTACCAACACAACACTTTTGACACCATTTAGTGTCAGGAATTTTTGTAGATACCGCAAACTTCCTACAAGAGATAAACACAAAATTATTGATCAACCAAAACAATTGAGTGAATTTGCTTTTTAGACAGTCACCGACAGAAAAATATCTGCCCCACCAAAAAATTAAAAATAGATCTGGTTGCATATTTCTCATGAAATCACGAGAAGTTATTTGAAAACTTATCAAATAAGCCAAAATGTTATTTGTGGGTAATGGAAATCAGAGTTTCTACACAGATTAGATGGCAACAGGCAGTATTGAGACTGGCCACAGTTGTCTTGACAATAAAAATAACTAATTTGATACTGCAGAAAAAATGGGAATAAGAGGATTGACAGAGATGCTGCACTCTAAGCTATGAATTGGGAAAATAGTGTAACATTTCAAATGGAGCTGTCCAGAAGCGACTGATAACCCAGAAGGACTGAGCAGCATGAAAGCTGAGTACTAGTCACAGATTTTCCTTGGAACAAGTCATGGAAGGTTTGAAAGGAACTGCTCAAGGACACTCCAGGGAAAGAAGCTGGCAAAGTGACTTATCACAGACATATTTTCTGCTACTGAATATTTGCCTACCAAGTATCATAAATTGAGCTTAGACCATTCTGCAAATGAATATACAAACCTCACAAATTACTTCAAATTCAATTTTGCTTTGCTTTTCCTCTACTGAAAACTCTGCTTTTAACATTTTCCATGTAGCACTCATCATCATAGTATCCAGGAACCTATTTAAGAATACATTTAATGGTCTGGTAGAAAAAAAAATGTTCTGCTACGTAATTCAAATATGTTCACTGTCTGGCTAAATGTTACTACCCTGACACCCTACAACCAGAGGTAAAACAGCAAAACAGATTATCTAAATGAATCTCTCCTGCCTTTGAATGACTGGCTTGGCACTCACATTCAGGTTGTGCTGCATTTTTCTTGGGAAGTGACATGACTGGACACGAAATTTTCTGAGCCCTCTGCAACTTAGGTGGGGTATCATTCCAGGCTGAATGTAGCAGGAAGGTTTTCCTACCATGATCCTTATGGTAATTATGCTTATTAGTCCACTGCTGATTCAGTTCTCAAGCCAAAGTCACCCACCAAAGTCAAATTTGGAAGAGAGAAGAGCAGAACAATAGTGCAGGTACACAGCAGACAACAATTCGAAGCACAAATTGTCTCTTAGTTGTTTAGRATTTACCCTCTAGGAAGAACAAAATTATCAGACAAGTGCTGCACCATTATGTCTGCAGCTAACTGAACAAGAAGCCTTTTCTGAAGCCAAGAATTAAACTTTAATAGGCTGTTAAGAGAACCAAAGGTAGCAGAGAATCAGATTTTGTGTAATACAATTTCCTAACAAAAGTCCTATTCTATTAGAAGAACCAGTGTCTCACTATGCACTTTAGGAATCAGATTTTTCTGCAAACTAGATCAGTGTTACTACCTTCTTCTCTTGGGATTTGAATGGGCTACTAAGGGTGGTTTAGCACTGTCTTGGTTCTGGTCAGGACAGGCTTAATTTTTGCAGCAGCCAGGAGGGGCATGGCCATAGATTTTGTTTAGCATCAAATACAAGCAGGATTTACCGTACTTGACTATACCTGAAAAGAGCTATGCCCAGAAACAAGAGGTTTCATGACAAAAAGGGAAGATGTGCCAAAATCCATTTCTCTAATAAGAGCATATTCATGTCCTGGTTTATGTAAATGTAGGGGTCAACCCTCTGATTAATGAACATACGAGTTATTCATTGCAATCTGTGAACAGAGCCCCCCATTATCTGGCATTCCCAGAGTTTCACAAGCATATCCTGAACTCCCAGAATTAAGATACTCTGATATATCCGATGATGTGTATTTACCTGGGAAGTATTCGGTCAGGGAGTTTATGTGCTGGAATAGCAACAGGTAACTTTTGCATTTGCCTTGCATAATCAAAGAGTCCTGGTAGGTTATGGGAATAAAGCTGAGAAGCTTTACCTGGCAATTAGAAAACAAACCACACTTCAAATACGAAACCAAGTGTTTACCAGCACTACCACTCAAAGATAGCTCAGTAACTTACCAGATATTGATAACAAACAATTGTTCATGACGTATAACCAGGTACATCTTCGAGGAAATAGCTGATAAATGGAAGGAAAAACGAAGAAGTAGGATTCAATGTGATATACACAAGACATTCATCAATTAGTATGACAGGACAAAACTAATATTTACTTGCTTTTTGCAGCAGAAATAGGTTTAAGCCAAGTAATGTTTACCCGGATTCCAGTAAATCTTAGGCACACACACTGTATTTAACAAATGCATTAACATCTAGACAATTAGCACATTTTATACTCGTGTCTTCAAGTCTATTATATTCCACAAGATGTCTTTATAAAGATCAATCAATCCTTTCCCCAAAATTTTAAAAACCACCAAATTTGCTCCTTCAAAGAAGAAAAGCTTAACAACATAAACTTCAGTAAACAAAGCATGGTTCAGTCAACAAACCACAGCCATTCTAAAGCCTGTGAGAGTCCAAACCTCTTGAAACAATTAAAACTGGCACTCTGAAGAGACTCCCCATCTGCAGGATTACACATTTCACTTAAGTGAGCAATGAATGCAACAAATGCTCAAGGCAGAACTGTTATTTGTCAAATCCCGCACTTACTAGAAAGATGGGGATGAAATCAACAAGACATCCCTTGGAAAAAACCAAACAAACAACAACTACTTTCTTCCCCCCCTCACCTAACTTCTGGAACTTATTGGCACAAGATGTCACGGAGGTGGAAACAGCACAAACAAGGGATTAGATATACTGATGTCCAACAGGTCCAAAAATGGACACAAAAATAGGCAGGGATCCTCCAGCATCCCTGATTCCATTACTGTAGTGCAGTCTGAGGAGAATAGACAGTGATCAAGCTCACTGGCATTTCTCACTGCCACTTTAGGAAATAGACTACTGGACTTGATAGACTACTCAGGAGGACAATTCTTTAGCTCCTAAAAAAAACCTCACCCACAAAAGAAAACAAAAAAACACCCCTCCAAAAAAGATTAAAAGATTAACTTTGAAGCTATTCTAACTCCTGGAAATGTATATAATTTCTGCTTTATCCACTGCTGAAGTGAAATGTACAGAAAAACAATCAAGGACACTACTTCTGCTTTTACACTGTGTTGTACCAGACTGAGAGTAAACAATGACATAAACCACAAAACTTGGAAATGCTATTAAAGCCCTACTGACTGTTATCATAAATAATGATGCAATAAATGGTTAGCACAGAGGGTACACTTCTATTCCTGAAGTCTTCTCATAACCCAAACACACTCAAAGAAAAACCTGTGGTAATAATCTACCAGCCTGCTTGTATCAAAATTTAACATGCAAGTGTGATTGAACTTCTGTAGAGGCATGAGCATATTGTGACTCAGTAGGTTTGGATCTGAGGATTAAAGAACAGCAATYCTTCAAATTAGCAGGTTAATTGACCTGTCACTCATTCCTCTTATTCCACACATGACTGGCTACATTAGCACACATTTCTTCTTGTCTCTACGTGCTCATTATAACATTGCCTGGAGAGATCACTAGGCAACACACTACGTGATTTTCATTATACCTCTTCTCCTTCCTTGCCAGTTAAAAACCAAACCAAACCAAACCAAAACCGAACAGTAAAGAACAAAACCAAAACATTTCCTTGGTCTACCTGGCCTACAAGAATTCTTGCATTAGTGATATTTCTCGGGGTAAGTTTTACAACTGCAATGCAGCAGCACAGAGGTACCTGAGTTAAGTTTAAACCAGGTGACCCAAGCACCAGTACGATTATGGGTTACACTGAGCTCAGTTCAAGCTAGCTAGGTCTCCCTCTCAACAAAACAGACACATGTCTGGGAGATGAACAAACACCAGTGCCTCCAGCTTACACTGTGAAGGCTGCCCTTGCAAATTCCTCCATCTTGATGGCAGATGCATAGCTCCCTAAGTTAGGGAGAAGGCAGGAAAGAAAACAAGTCTCTTAGAGAGTAACAAAAGAGCTGGAGAAGACACCACACAGAAAAGCCTGCAATTGGCATTTTCCTCTTCCCCAGTATCTCCTCAAAAAATTTACTTTTTAAAAGACTCTGCAAAGACAGAGCTTTAGGTGGAATTCAGTAACTGAGTCCCATCAGCAGAGCTGCTTTTAAGACCAAAAGAATGGACTCTTGTGAATAAAGGATCTCCTTGCTTCCCTGTAGCTGAAACACATTTGTTTGTAACAAAGCTTTAAGGAAAATAGAAACTTTCATCCCAAATACACCAGGGAAATTCCCTACTATTTACCTAATCATTTAACTGCAGAACAATGCATGATGATGAAGTTCAAAACACTGATAGATGAAGATCTCCTACATAAACATGGTTCAGCCTAAAAAAACTTAAACATGACTGAGAAATATCCACGATAGTAAACATTTAAGATAATTCTCAGTGTAGCTAGTGTCTTTGTAAATATAGTAAAAACCATTTTTACAAGGAATATACAACATTAATCTGAGTGGTTAAAACAAGTGATGTATTTTTTTCAAAAATAAACCAGAAATATACCTGCTCCATTGATGTTTCATGAAGTTCATTGAGGTTCAGTGTGTAAATACCTTCTTCTGCACCAAATATCAAGTACTGATCTGCAAACACAAACAAAAAAGGTAGAAATCCTGATTTCAGGAAAGCAGGTATGCAACTCTTTACCAAAGACAGGCTTAGAACAATTATACACATTGAAACAAATCAAACTGTAATAGTTCTGGTGTTTGAAAGCATGGAAAAATAATCTTGATACGGAAGCTTAAATTTATGGATCAAGCTGTTTGAAGACATTAGGAAAGCTCAGACTTTTTTTTTATGAGTAATAATTGAAATTTAAAAAAAAACAAAACAATTCAACCAGAAGCAGGAATTCATGTGAGTCATTTCAGCATATCCTACTTAGATATTTCCATATATTATGTGAAATATCCATTGCCTCCTCTGGGAGTACTTCTACAGCAGCACTGACTGGAACATTTTCTCAGTAGTTCGTGGGTGCCTCACTTCTAGAACATAATCAAACCCCTGGACTGCATATAGCCATGCAAACAAGAGAGACATCTCCTACTGAGATGATGTCAACTGCAAAAGATTGACTTCCATAATTCCAGTTTCTACAAAAACCCCAAGTATTTTCTTGCTGACTAGCTCAGTAGCATGTCTATAATAGTTTATAATCAAAAAGGTGTAATTGCAGGCAAAGTGAGTACAACGTTACCAATTACCCCTTTTATCAGGCTAGATAATAAAGCACTAAAATGTATGCAAAAATAAACAGTTGCAGAATCCTGTAGAATCAGAAATATCCAGGGAGGGGGAATCAAGTGAATGACAAAGAAGTCAATCTCAACTAGGACCTCCAAAAGTGAGATTTAAAAAAATAAATTAGGATTGTCATCTTTTGGACTAGAATGTTGAGAAGAGTCTTTAACCTTGATATGCAATCTGTTCTTTTTAATCAAAGTGAAAAACTTCACACAATATATCTTAACTGAAAAAACAACACAGCTTTAGACAGCAGTGGAATAATTAAAGAACAACTCCTGCTTATATCAATATATGTCTGTTTTAAAAGGAATAGTCCTGCTCATCTAAGCACTCTTGAAACCCAAGGAGAGGACAAAATGGGTAAAATACTCATCATATAGTACCTCTTGTATCTGGATTTATCCAAGACGTTGCACAATGAATTTTTAATGGACAGCCATTGAAAACCTTTGAAAAGCAAGCACCCATCTGTGGAAGGGAAAATAATTAAATATATACATATGAAAAATTAAAATGTGACATTTCCAATAGGATTATTTTTACTTCATGTGGTAACAAAAGGTTAAGAGTCATACCACTGGCTTAGCATTGCTAAGTCATATTGGGTTTTGTAAGTGAAAAAACCCAAATACTACAAACATTCCAAAAATGTACTCTCACCCAGCTTCCAACATGCATTTGGTATGACTCAGCAATACTCACATGTACTTTAGGTGTGGGAGGAAGGCCATTGCTAATTGGTTTCTAGAAAATAAAATTTTAAAGTATGTTTACACTCACGTGCACACTGTGTATGAACAACTATATTCTCTCCTCTACACAAACACCCAGTATAATTTTCCTTCATTAAAAACTCTACTATGATTCCCTAACATCTCTTCATTGAATGTTTGCATAGTCTTATGCAACATTTTCCCATTGCAATGGTGCCTGTAAGAATGCCATATCCAATACTACAGAGTTTAAGCAATATTGTTGTAATTGCTCAATTGTTCAATATTATAGCATTACCTTTTACCAGTCAGTACTATATGCACTTTCCCGTATCAGTATCAATTTCTCCTAGCACAGACATGCTTTTGAACAAACATATTTTACACGTAACATGGTAAACTTCCAACACACAATCTCAAATGACAAGTTCAAAGCTGTTCTGGCAATCCTACTTTCCAAAGTACTGCCGATATTACTGGCACTTCCTTAAAACAAGACAGACTCACACAATGTTTCTAGTCTATTTCCTCTTCATTTCTCACAAAAAAGTGACATTTCCAGCCTCACATTTGGAAGAAGTCCCCAGAAAGGGCAGTTTCATGTTACATTTAATCTGTTCTAACTGCAGCATATTCCATTCCCTCATTTCCCCATTTGCTTTAACAGTCATTGCTCAGTACAACACATCACATGGCTCTCATTACATCTCTTTGGTGTGTGAAAGAGGAAGTAAATTGTATATATTCACGATTATGTTCATTTCTAAGGAAAATTAAACACTGACAAACTTCAGCTTCAGGCTGTATCACAACCAGACAATCAAGGAAAACTGTACTTTGATTCCAAGTAAACAAGGTGCCATCCAGCATAACCTCTATATTAAAGACCACACCTGCTCCTTTTCCCTGCACATGTAGAACAGTCAACTTTAAAAGGACACCTAGAAGCTTAAATACCTACCAGAATTTCCTTCTTTTCTTTCCTTAAAAAATTAGTGTCTCTAGCTTCATTCTGTTGATGTGGCAGTTCCTCCCTTTCACCATTTAATTGTGCAGAAGTGACTCCATTACCTAGAAAGATTCATATTTAAAAATGTGTTCCTCTACCTTCACCTGAAAGAGTAACCTAGCCTAAAAACAATTTTAAATAGGCCAGAATTTCCATTTAAGTCAGAACATGCGCTATATACAATATAGTATACAATAACCTGATTTATTTCTGAAGCATGGATGTTCTTACATGTGCACATATAACATTCAATCTCAGTCCATGACTTTTGGTAATTAAAATAACAACTCTTAACAGATGCACAGAAAAGGACTCAGTCACAGTTATGAGGGAAAATGTACTGAACATACCTAAAGAAATATTTGCCAATAGCTAATGCTTCAATTATTGATTCCTTATAAATAGCCTTGATAGAGTCAAATCTTTAACACATCAACTGCAGTACTAAGTATGAAGCAAGGAAAAGCTACCAAGGTGTCAATTAAGATTCAGACATTAAGCTTGCTCAATAGAAGCCAGTCCAAGACAACTCTCAAAGCATCAGACTAATAAAAGGCATAAAATGAACAGTCTGAGCAGACAGTAAACAAACACAATTACCTCCTATAATACCCAACCCAGTTCTTTACACACAAAAGCAAACTTTGAAAGCAGAACTCTGTTCTTGACATGACAAATGACAACAGCTGACACACTGAACCTGAAACCTACATACTTTTTTTAACGATCCTGATACTCTGCATTATACACCTGTTGCTTAGGAAAGCAATTGTGTCACCAATGGCATCAGCACGAATTGTGTCAGTGACTCTGATAAAAGATACATTTGACCCTCTTAAGAGTTAAAGCATGCTTTCTTCATGAATTTTGGCTTTCATGCACTATTTGTTACTTGCCCACCATAGAAAAATTACCTCAATATCTTTTAATGTGTGCACAGGTGAGAATGCAGAAATAAAATCACATTACATTATTTAAGAAGTACTTGTATACTTCTTGGGGTTGCTTTTATTACCTAAAGGATTAGATTTCTGTGGAGGTAATCGAGGAGGTGGTGGTCTGGGTGGAACGTGAGATGTAGATTTTGCTGGACTCTCTGATGTTGGGCATCTCTTGATTGTCCCTTGATTTTCATTTTCAGAGGAAAAAGTTTCTTGGGGGATAAAGATGGATTTAGGCTGGAAGAGACATAGTAGTAATAAAAACATAATGAAAAAAGATTCAAACCATCCATGCTACTTCTCAATGAGGAAAAAAACCCACAAGCAGTATTTGGATCCTGAAATTTTCACAAGTAAAAAGCCATCATACAGTAATCTAAATATTCTGCACTTATTTGTTTACTTAAAGTGCCTTTTTCTTCTGGGCAACCAAATCCCCCTCACTTACCTTTGGTGGTAAAGGAGGTGGCACTTTAGGTTTCATAGTAGCACTATAAAGAGAAGAAACAAAACAGATTGCTACCCTCTTTGAACCTCGTATTGCAGTCCTCAAGAGGATAGAGGGTTTTACAAATGCCATACAAATAAACACCATTAACTTGTCAACAGCACTATTCTATCCAAATAACTGCATCACAAATACTTTCAAACATTTTGTTGTACCTCAGATACTCTACAAAAACAAGGATCACAGATCCCCCCCTAGAGAGCAGAGAGTGTGATGAAGTGATTTGTCGAAGATGCACAAACTTGTGCAGAACAAAGTAGGGAGATACAAGAGGATGCCCCATATTTACTCTGTTGAGAGGAGAAAGTTTAGTGAGCTGAAGGGGAGTTACAAGAAAACTGATGAATACCATTCCTTGGAAAATTTACATTGACCACTTAGAACAGCCCTACACATGAAAGTAAAATCCATCTGCTGTGGACAGCTACCCTAGTGTTTGGGTTGGTTTGTTGGCTCTTGGTTGGGTTTTTTTGCCCATGAGTTTCTTTTTTCATAGAAGTCTTGGGAAAGACAACTTTTTCACACAAGAACAATTCAACAGCTTGGCTCAACAGTACAAGATACCATCAGAAAATAAGATAGCTGAAGCATCAGCAGYATTCTCTCTCTCCTAGTTTTGTGGTTTAAAAAATATGCTGCATTTAAAAAGAAAATACTAAACTCCTAAATTCTGCATGTTTTAAAAACCTCTTATGCTGTCCTGTTTCCTAAACTTTCAGGAACAGAAAATTATTTCCACTAAATAAATTAGGAATACAGTTGTGAAAACATGACATTCTTGCAAAGTATTTTCTTTATTTTTAAATTACATTTCAAAGTAGTAAGAGATCTCTTTGTTTGTTTACAGGTCCACAACTTGTCTGCTTCTCTTCATTATTTTCAGGAGTTTCTGTCCTGGCATCTTAACTGTTGCTTATATTTCAGAGAAGCTGGAAGGGGGCTTCTGAGAACGGGTTCCCTTGTGTCATGCACTTCAAGTGCTGTGGTGGTAGAAATTATCTTCTCTTAGTAACATGGGACCAAGTTTAAAGTCCTCAGTCATGCGTGTTCAAGCTCCATTTCCATTTTCCTTTGTATTCTCCCTGCATTTCAGACAACCAATGTTACTGGGCAGCCAAAGAAACAGAAAAGCCAACAATCTGGCATATATGTGACAGATGTTTGTAAAAAGGACTGTGTGCCCTTGTTTCAACAACAGGGTTGAGGTGCAGTTTGTCACCGTTGATCATGCAGGGCAGTGCTCCAATAATTTCTGCTTTCCCAGCTTCCAAAACCAGGAAATTCAACCATCAGCAGCCTTGCTGCACATGAAGGGATAAGAAATACCAAAACAATCAAAATCATTAAACGAAGAGCAATAACTTTATCTTGTTCTCTGAGGCATGTGGATTCTCTGTTGCTACAAATCACCCAGTTTCATGCAGTGGCATCAGTTTGGACTGGAAGGTGCACAGTGGCTTCACTAGTTTTGTTCTGGATCTGAAGGGAGAAGTGACTGATGTCACATGTGCTCTTTTCAACTGCAGCTCCAGCTCACAGAATATAAATCAAACCAAAGCCTTGAATCTTCAGTGGGCTCCACAGAAAGATATCCAAGACCAAGCTGATGAAGCAGCAATTGCAGCAGAGCTTTGGGCTCAAGCAGATACCAAGAGAAAGCCACAGATGCAGGATCTGTCTGATCCAAGGTTGAGGGATTTAAGCTTTTACACAATGTCAGGCCCTCTCTGTAGGGCAAAAGTAATTAGGATGAAATATGGGAAGAAACAAAACAACCAGGATGATTTTGGAAGACTATTGGTGACTGTCCTTAGGGTCAGGTGAATTGGAACCTCTCCAGAAGCTATCAGGTTCTTTCTTGCTTAATCTAAAAAAAGAGATCTACAGAAACACAACAGTTACACAAGCAGTTGAAGGCAATGCTGTTTGAAAGTTCTGATGGAACTCGTGCAAGGATCAAGGATCTCAGAGCACTGGACAAAGAAATCAGTGCTAGCACTGCAAGACAGCAGGGATCAAGAGGTTCCAAGCCTGGAACATTACGAAGTTGGTGATACTGGCTGTAAACAGAGTAAGAAGTAGGGGGAAAAAGAGAAACATTAAACCAAACTGGACAGACACAGAGCTGTACACAAAAAAACATCCAGAGGTTGGTATGGATGGAGGAACCAAGCTGAGGTGGCTCGCAACAGCAGTAAAAGAACCCAAAAAAAAGAGAGTGTAGTTTGGTACTCTGTAAGAGAGAGAGATGCCACATGTTTTACAGGTTTTTTGTATGAAGCAACAGCTTTCCAAATTATCCATTAACAGAAAGCAAACAAAAATTCTGTCTCAGTGGCATCTTTCTTTTTGGTCTTTACATCAGATTTATTTAAGAATGTAAATCTACATATACTGGTCGTGCTTTTAAAACTGTTTCGGCTCTCATCTATCAATCAAATAGAGCCCAGGAATAGTTACACCAGTGGGATTTCATATGAGCATCATTACTTTAACACATGCCTTTGCAGTCACATAACCCTGCTCTCTCTGTGTATAAGGGAGTCAGCTCTATTCCAAAAACCAAGCACCCATACAAGCATCTTCCTAGCTGAGAACACAGCCAGAACAAACTCAAACATCTAGAGAAGACTGTTATGTATATATTTTACATACTTTTAATGAGCTTTATGTTAATTTAGCTGTTAAAACAGCTGGTTCTAAAGAAAGCACCCCAGAAGGACTGGGGTCAGACAAATTACTGGCTGAATGTCACGATGCCAAAATTTTGTTCCGTAATAGAAAATAAAATGAAAACTGTCTCAAGCAAGGAACAGAACTCCCCCCTCCGAATTTATAACAAGTTTAACAGCAGAATAAGACTTCTGGTGATGTAATCTCAGAAAAACATTAAATGCCTCTCTCTAAAAATGCTATAGCAAAAACAATCATGAGTTATTATAGAATATGATTCAACTTTTTTTTTCAAATACTCATCTATTCAAGATTTATTTTTACAGAAAGGACTTACTGTTTAGAATCATCATCTGCATCATCATCGTCTTCTAAATGTGCCACATGTCCCCTAAGAAAATGAACATGGTACTGCAGTTGAGTGAGTCGTATTAAAATCACCTTGGCTGTTGTGAAAAATTCTAAGCTCAAAAGCTACTACCTCTTTTACAGAATTTTACTGTTTTTTAAATCATTTTTATTCTTCTTTAAAGCACAGCTGCAATCTAGACAACTAAGCCTCTCTCACAGCCTCTCAGCAAGCACAGGGACAAACAAGAACAATTTGTGACAGACAAAAAATCAATGCACAAATTACTTTTGAAACACACAAGAGAGGAAAAAGAAATAGAATTACCGCTGATGTAGTTCTTCTTCAACTGATTTTAAGAGACTCCTTCAGAATTAAATAAGAATAAGAACATAATTTAATTGTGGTACACAAGCACAATTATCAAAAGCCAGAACAAAAGTACCTATGATATAATCCAAAGCATGTGATTTCAGTTGGCTTTCAGAATATATATACATCAAGCATCCGCATAAAAATGAATGTAGCTGCAAATTTTTTTATATTTATTTTTTACACAGCACCCTTTCATGTGTGTTTATTAATGATTGCTATTAAGTGCAATGGTCCTTTTTCCTTGTCCTGTAAAACAAGGACTGTGTTAGCTTAATCCAATTTAAATCAAATCCACACTATCCAAGAAAATCATAACCATAAAAAAAATTAATCAAACTGACAAGGATGAAACTACTGTTGGAATAAATTCATTCTTAATTTTTGTAACATTCTGAACTTCATATTCCTGTCTTTGTCCAAAAACACAGACAGGGAARAATCACAGGCAAAACACAGGACTAAGGAACAACAGGATTTCAGAATAGTATTCATCTTTTCCGAATTAAAGACTATGCAAAAATATCATCTATGCTTAGCTTTTCCGCATTTTTAGTATGATTTAATTTAGCAAATCAAAGCTAGGCATTCTTCTTCTGACATGCATAAATGTAATTAAGTAATTGTGTGTAAAGAGAAAATTACATGGAAAATTATTTCATATGATTCATATATCAGGATTATTAAAGGTATGAGCATGAAGTTAAAGGGCTTGCTAAGAAAGGTTAGTTTTAATTTTTAAAGCATCTATAACTGCATGTTCCTAGTGCCCTACAAGATGAAGGGCATAAAGCAATGTCCAAGAGCAGCACTGGTAGTTCCCAGATGGGGTAAAATTGTGCTCTGTGGGACTAACCACGCAGAATATTTTGTAAACAAGCAGACCAAGATAACAGCTCTTAAAAGGAAGCTTACACCACCACAAAGACAATATGGTCAACATAGACTCAAATACTGAAAAGTGCTGCAATTCTCTATCATTGGAGTTACTACTACTTTAGAAATAAATAGTGATTTTGGAATTGTAACTGATATAAATAAGTTTGACTTATTTTACTACATCTGTTTCAGCTAATGTGTTTAACAGACATTTGTGATTTACATTAAAATAGTCTTGAGTAAATTAAAGACAGAAAATGCAGTTGCTTACTCACTTATTTGCACCCAAAAAGTAGCCACACTGAGGACCATGGCCATATTCTAGCTGTAGATCCTACAAATACAAGAGAATGAATCTTTTGAGATGAACACATACCCTGTGCCACGCTGCTGTTGTCCCCTCTGCCACACCTGAGATACAAACAAGCTGACTCCTCTGGCCTTCCTCACCCCTAGCACCACTCTCAGCCCCACTGCAACCAAAAATCTCCTCTCTGCCAGTCTGCTGCATCCCTAATTTCTTTTAAAACTCTGACCTTAGCCCCTTCCTTGCACACAGAGATCTTTTCCCCAAATAAAGTCAGCTGTAAAAAAGGAAACAAAACAACAAAACAAAAATACAACAATTAAAAAAAAAAAAAAATAGTATTAAGAACTTTGCAATCTACCAGACTCTGAAATCCCTTTAGCACATGGACACATTTAAAAAATAAGCAGAGGGGACAATAAGTGTTTTTATAGCTCTTGTTATAGCAATACATGTATACTTCAAGAACACCTTTTGTATTCAAGAGAAAAATACAATATTAACAAAGTCAAACACTCCAGCAATCATGGAGCATAGGCTACACAGAAAAAGATGTGGCAATAGGCCTTCAACACTATTTTTAAATAAACACCATAATGGCATAGTAAAATAAGTTAAATAAACACTATAATGCAATTTAATTCATTAATGGAATACAGAGAAGCACAATCAAATCTACATCGACCAGGAGGATACTGCTRTAATTTCAGTGTATTTTTTTCTTCAGGTGAATCACAACAGGAAAAATCTGAGCATAAATTTGCTCCCAAAATACTGAGTGTATTCACCAGGAGAAACAAATTATTGATCGCCTAAATTAGCGATAAATGGAGCTACACTCTTCCTTCCCAGGAAACATTTTAAAGGCCTCCCAACATCTTCTGTTGAACAGGCCCCTTTCAGCTGCAACCCATATCAAAAGCACATCATCCTTCAGCAAGATGCCCAGATATCCAAGTTTTAAGAGGAATAAGTTTGGATTAGATGGAGTTGATCTCTCAAGAGGGCGTTTTTAAAAATCAGAGGAAAAGTCTCACACTATATTTGCCTGTGTTCCAAGCGGATGAAGCAGAAACCACTGCAGCCCTCAGTTCCAGCTGAAGGGCAATCACTTTAATACAAAGCTACAAATATTGTTTTCTGCTTGGCAAGGAGTTTCAGGTTGTTTACTGCACCCTCTAAGTCTGCTCTGTAACGCTAAGTAGTAGTTTCCACATGGGTGTGTCTACCACAGCTGTCAGTAATACTTGGTTGCTTCAGTGACCTTACATATTTTCCCAAAACAAGTGAAATTTTGTGGAAAAAACACTGTGTAACTGACAATCACTTGATGTAAAAGAATGTATAGATCAGAAAGTTGAACAAAAATTGTAAATGCAAGCCTGGTGCTGGCATTTCCTGAAGCATAGAGACTGACTTTTTAATCTCTGTATCAACTTTATACACAGTGTTGTTCTAGAATTAAATGATCCCTCAATACCACCAAACTCTATCCACTTCTATTGATCTGACACCTCACCACCAGCTGATGTACTACAGTCCACCACAAAGAACATATTTAACTTTCTTTAGTCTGAGTACTTCCGTTACTTCTATGCAATCCCAGAAATTTCCACCTGCAAGCATAGATATTTTGAGGATTCAGGCCCTGGAGCAGAAAATCATAAGACTGGAAACATAAGATGTCACCAGACTCACAAGTAAGTAGGTTAAACAGGTTGTGTGAGTCTATGTAAGAGGATGCCAGAACAAAGACTGAGAAGCTAGTGAGAAAAATAACCCCAGATCAGTATAATGAAATCTGAGATTTTCACCTTGAAGAGACAAGCCTCCAATGCTACAAAATGCTGGGCAGACCCAAAATGTCTGTCCATTTTAATTTACACACTGTGCAATGTATGGGCTATATGTACACTGTACAGCAATGACAGAAAAATTATTAAGAGAAAATAAATAAACCCACCTAAAACAAAAGGAGCCTTCCTCTGTCACCAGACCTTTTAAGCATTACTAGAACTTACTTTATCAAAAATGACATCTGCCAGAATTACTCATGTTTAAATGTTTTAAAGGGCAAAAACTTTGTTCTGATTCAGTTTACTGCTGTGTAACATTTGACTATGACTTTAATTGGATATGTGTAATTTTCCTAAGCCCTTTAAATATTGCTGGTTTTCACTCCAAAGGTAGGGTCAAGTACTCCATTACTAGGGAAATTGCTTCTTTTGCACTTTTAAAAGATAAATAGTGAGAGCTAGAGAGCTTTTAAAAAGTGAAATACATTTTTCTTCTACCTTCTATTTCAAATATATCCAGAATTTATAATTTTATACACCTTCTAGCTACATATTTGATAAAAAACATCGGTAAATACTGCATGTATCCTGCAAAGCCTCCAGTGAACTGCTACACTTTATCAGAACGCCCAACAGAAATAGATTTTTTTTTAAAGCCACACATAAAGGTATGAAATCTTATGAGTTATGGATTTCTACTGGGAAGAAGAGATTAACATTAATTACTAAATTACGCAAAGTTACCCAACAGCTTTATCAATCTACATTAATATTTTCATTTAACATATATACAATGCCAATTAGTTAATTAAAATTCTTTTTAGATCAGACAACATTGACACAGAACAATTCTGAGTGACTAGACAGATCTATGCCAATAGAATCTTGAGATCTACAGCCAGTAGCAATGAGAAGAGGTCAATAATCTCAGTATTAAACCAAAGATGCAACCCCAAATTATTCTGCATTCACCCTCAGCTTACCAACAACTCATTCCTGAAACAACTCATCTGTGTACAAGACAAAAGTGCACTTTGCTGGCAGTGATTGCTTTGGAAAAATGGTAATACTGGGAAAAATTACCAGTTCTTCTCAACAGTTTAGGTAACATTAAAGGAAGCTGACATGTAGAAAGCCACATCATACCTACAGATAAATCACATGTGCAAAGTAATCAATGACTAAAACCAGCACAGAGATTTCCTCAAAGCAAAGATACATTTGACGGTGGGGCCATGCTATGAAACAAATTCCCCAGGAATGATCAAATCTACAATACCTTCTGCAGCTTAAATTTAAAAAACCTGCTATTTAACTTCTGCAGAATTTAATGGTAAGTTAACTGTTACTGTACTTTTAACAGTCTTAGCCCCCTAATTTGTTCTATAGAGTCAAGTTGTACTAGAAATCTCTTTTTAGTTGTTCAGGCCTTCAAAATGAAAACAACGTATGCGGTAAACCAGCAATTCATAGTTACCTCCTACAGTTGCTGTTCCTGAAATCTGACAAGACCATTTGAAGTGACAAAATTAAGACTTGAAATGTACAAAATGCCGGGGAAGTAACTCTGAATTTCAAAGAATACAAATCACCTTTGGACTACTGACATATCAAACAAGAAGGCACATACACATAGCTTTCTCACTAAAATGATAAAGCAACTCCTATCTCATTGCTTCAACAAAGAGGAAGTTAATTTTTAAAGGAGCCTAGTACTACCTAATGCGTATTCTGTATTTTTAATGCCTTTATTTCAATAAAAAGTAACTCCTTCATGCAACAGGCACTTGTACACAACATTTTTAAACTGCCTCCTAGCAGTAAAACCAAGCATCTCATTTTCTCAATTACTTTTTCTAAGGCAGAAAATACCCAAAATATTCAGGGGAGGAAAACAAAAGAGCAGAAACCACTGGTACCTTCCCCCCCATTTCCATTTATTTTCTTCTGATCCTAAGGGCCATGCACCATTTCACTACCTAAAACCAAACAAAGTATGAAGACTCTCTCTGAAACTCAACATTGATAGCTGCAATATGTTTTTAGAGCTATGTTAACTAAGTAGGATAGGAATCTTCATGTCTTGTAGCAAAGAAATAGCATATGTATGTATGTGTAGTAAAAAGAAAAATTACTTAAAYGAAAGAAATATCCTCCTGGGCAAAGTTCTCTATTACTTATGTCAGTCTCTTTAATTCAATCTTTTCCTACCAATATTTTAGTTTTTCTGCCACAAATAACTAAAAAACACGGAATAGCTATGCTGAAACATTGCCTTCCTAAAAATAAGGGTTAGCAAAAACTATCACAAATTATTAAACCCAGAGTGTATTTGGAAGCCAAAAGAAAAAAAAACCCAGCCATGACCAAATTATTTAAATAGAACCAAATGTATAAATGCATGTAGCAAGTACAACAATATAGACTGCACAGGAGATGCAAATCTCTTACTAAATTCTTTGCTAAAGAAATCCAGAATGAATGTTTAGTTTGTAACAACTGAAAACAACTGGAGGTTGGAACGTAAGATATCAAATCCAAGTTTTGTTCAACTCCTCTGTCACTTTTTAAAACAATAGAATTCAATAATTGTGTTATATACTCCAGGTTAAATTACTCCAGGTTATACTCCAGGCCCCTATTTTAAGCAGAAGTTAGCTACAGATCATCAGGGGTTCCTTCCCACCTCATCTTTTTTGGGGAATTCTCTCATGTTATTTCTAAATTAACAAGGCGTGCAGCTCAGTTCACCATATATAAACCAGAATTATTTTTCAGCTCACTACGGATGGGAAGAAAAATGTTTTGCCCAGTGTTTCATTGTACACCAGGATAAGCAAAATGAAAATATTTCCATTTGGTTCAACGTGACCTTTTGTTTTGAATCAGAACAACAGTGAGCTTTTGCAACTCAGGATCAAAAGCATAACTTAAAAACTGTCCTAGAATAAAGGAGTACATATTTCTAAATATGATTTGATTTAAACCATTTCCTGAGCTCACTGCAAACGCAATGCTCCGCTCTGCAACTTATTTAAGCCTGTATCCAAACAACTGCTTTCAAAATACACAGACAGCGAGAAGATCTACCTTATGTAAAGTCTAATGTGCACAGCAAGGCTAAGAAGACAAAACAGGAACATGAAGAACTCTAAATGACAGGAAGTAGCACGTACAAGAAAATCTCAAAGGATGGAAGGTACCCAAGTAAGTTCCTGAGAAACTTGTTGTCTAGTTGCAGAAAAAAGAAAAAATATCTATCCTGAAAGACAGAAGAGCCTGTACCTAGAGTAAAATAGTCTGTTACTTATTTAGCAATGAATCAAAGGTGTATATTTGTAAAAGATCAAAGAGAAATACTATCCTGTCTTTTCTGTTTGCAATGTGCATTAAGGGATATGGGGTTTGGACAGAGAATTTTCCCTGCCAACAAGACCTGTACTGAATTTCTCCATTCTTCTGGCAAATCCAGGTAGCTGTTTCAGAAGAGCACAGGGGGAAGCAGGGAGAGAAGAAAAAGAGAGGAATGATTTTTAAGGGTAACCACATCGTAGGCATTAAATGTTTGAAAGGTAATGTGCATGATGACTGCATGAACTGCCATATCATCAATTCAGCTGTGCAAAATGCTGTCCCAACTCCCCAAATTCGCTTTCAACCTCAACTGTATGTGGCTCAAAATATGCCTCAATTTATGATAATTCTTTTTTACAATCTTAGCTCTGCAAGGGAGTTGTTGCTTATGAGGTGTTTTATAAAACCAGTGCAACAACGTGAAAAAGAGCCCAACAGTAGCAGGTGATATATTGTGCTTGTGAGAAAGTATAATCTTTTCCTCTTGATGGCATTTGAAAAATTCATGTATCACTTCTCAATGAACATGTCTGAAACCAATACTTTCAGAGCAGGAGTGGGGGAAGGAGAGACAGAGAGAGAATATCTGATGTTCACACAAGAGAGGAATGAACCAACTAGTAATTATTATTTCCTCTAAGGATTAGATCTTACTGGAAGAATCTCACAAATAGGTGATGCATTACCACCAACTCAGAATTCTCCACTTTTATTCACAATGAGCCCAGGAGGCTGTGAAAAAGCGGTGAAACACAGAAAGCACTGCTGATTGACTTTAAAAAACCTGTGTCAGGATTGTGACAACAACAGCACTTTATAAGATTTATCACAGTTACAATTTTTGAAGAGTGTACAGAACAGCATGGGGTGAAGGAAGGATGGGAAAGGACAGTACAGTTCGGAGACATGTTCTCATTCTGCTCTTAGACCCATAGATACCAGGCTAGCAAGATAYGCAACACCACAGAAAGTAACTTTAAAAAAAAGAAAAGACAGATATTAAAAAGTGTTAAATGCGAAAGAGGAAACCAAAAGCAAACCAAACTGAAAAGCCAAAACCACATTTCCAAAACCAGAGGAAGTGCACAAGATGGAGGTGTTCCCACCAGGTAGAGAAATCCAAGCTACTGCTCTCAAAACAACTTGTGAAACATTCTTATAATGAAGCAATACAGAAATTTCCTTCCAAGAAAGGAAAAAACAGTCCAAGCTTTCACTAACAACTAACTATGTTTTGGCAGATTCAAGTCACACCAAGCCAACGAATGTCAGAACAAATAAACAAACAAAAAACAAGAAAAAAACCTGTAACATTCTCAAACACCCCAGGTTTCCATCTTCCTCTCACTGCACTTATCTTAAACTTCTCACAGATCTAAGAAAGCCGAGTAAGGCTCTTCATTTAGTACAGAATGTTTCTTCCTTTTTTCAACAGTATACAAAGATGTCCAAGACTTCAATGCATTACTCATCTAACTACACAAAGAGCAGAGAAATAAGAAAGCTCACTTCCTAGAGTAATTTCTACAACCAAATTTTTTAGCAGTGCAGCAACAGAAAATTTGGAAAATGTATCAGACTTTAAACAGTGCCACATGCCATTGAAAACAGTTATGACCTCACTTTCTGTTATTTCTATTAAGWGTATATTCATTCTGTAACATAATTACCATCTGGAGCATTCAGAGACTTACACATATAATTTTACAGTCTTTCATGGAACATTCAAAGGAACTACCAGACAAAAATACAAAGAAAATATTTCTTCTATTTTCAATCATCCTCCAAAAAATTAACAAGTTATGCACAGTATGGCAGTTAGAGAAATTAGAATTAATGCATAATACTAAGCCCCTTCTGTAAGAGTGATTCAACCAAATATGCATACAGGTTAAATACTGTCAATGCTGCACATACTAAGAATTTCTTTCTACGCTACAGAAATACACATATAGACTAATCATTACATTGAATGGTTTTTACACAGATGAAAACACCACTACAACAACAGGACAGAACATGAGCTTTGAAAAAGGGAAAACAAGGACAAAACTAACACTGACAAAGAAAGGCATAAGATGAAAAATACCAGGTTAGATCTTGCAGTGTAGTATATGTCTTCTGAATTGTCCAAAAAATCGCTACTGTCAGGCTGTTCATTAGACAGAGATCAAGAAAAGCAAATTATTTATATTGTGACTGAAAGCCAGGTGCACATAAAGGTAAATTTTCTTGCTAAAAAAAAAAAAAGATACTGTTAGTTGAAACTCAAAACCATGTTAAGACAATTCTCAGGATGGGGGTAAAACGCAGCTAAGGGTATGGTCACATTACCGAACACTCCTGAATCACACCAAAGTGATGAATTACTGTTCATCACCTGAGCTGTGGCAATGTGTGACAAACTGTCCCTGTGAGAGCCAAGTATGTCCAGTTCAACATCTCAGTGCAGCAGTGCAGCACACATGCTGCAGTGGTCCAGTCCTTTGTGCACTCACATCCATAAGTAACTGAGCCTAAGTTTAAGTACGCTTAGTGAGACAGAAGCAAAAGCATCAGAACTGCTTTAATGAAAACAGATTCACTCTTATAGCTGGAGGAAGAGACAGGCATCTCTTGCTCCCACTTCCATTTCAAAGACTTTCTCTCCCAGAGTGTGCAGATTGTCACAAACTTCTCCCACGGACTGGTTTGTGCTGGGGCTCTTTGCTGAAGCACCCATTATTTGAATAGGTCACTTGTTTACAACTGGAATGACAATTTAAATTGTCCACTGGTTCTATAGCTAATCTATACCTACATGTTTTTAATTTGTTCTCTGGACCCAACATCATCATTTTCAAAATCATAGATCTGTTTTATCTGGGAAGAACRTATCAGGTCTGCATGCTTCACTCTGATATGAGCTGTGGAGCAGTTAATTTTCCTCTTCAGGAAGATCCAAACAAACAGTTCCTTATAGACAGGCAATTTATTTGGACAGCTTTCAAATATGCAACATCTGACCAGAATAGACAATACTAATACTGATTTTCTTATCAGCAGAAATAATCTGGGTGGTTCAAGTCCCTTCTCTGAGCAGCAAGAGCTTCCGAGATTCCAAAGTGCAAAGGTCCTGACTGCTAACACACGATGTAGGAAAAGGCTCGGTTCCTCCCTTCCAACAACGCCTGTCAAAGAAGTGCTCTCAAAAGCTGTGCTTTAGTCCCCACAGAAATTCTCTCTCCACAGTTTAGCAACTCAAGTTCCTAAGGTGCAGTAGAAGTACCACTGCCTCATGGAGTTAGCTGCTAACTCGTTTGTATAGTCAGTGRCTGATAAAAAGAAAGAAATGGGAAAAGTATTTTTAAAACTTCAGCTTCACCACTAACGTGTTTTTCCAATTATGATTCTGTGTGTATATAAATAAAACTCTTAATGAGCAAAGGCATTAGAATTTGAACTATACATTGCTTCCAATCGTATTTTCTTAACAATCCAGACCATGCAACAGGGAAGCAAAGACAGGATAACTTGGAATCAGTTCAAAAATAATTCTGAGTAAACTGATCAGTTTACGGTAGAAGCACTGACTTCATTACCATATTTAATAAAAATTTACATAACTAGGGCTCCTAAATGATGCTGTTATGCAGTTATGCCAAAGTCTAAGTAACACATCTGAAGTCTTTGGCTCAATCCTATCTGTGATTTGGTAAGCTGTTCTCCATCTCCAACAGGCACCAGAAACTGCAGGCTACCTGTCTGGCCAGTTCTGAGTAGAGCAAGATTAAATACAACCTCATACAYCCAGAGTCTGCTGACCCACTACCAAAGGGCAAAGCACTTGGAAGGGGATTTTAGTTCAACTATAGAGCACCACAAGGAAATCTGTGTCAGAAATCTGACTCATGTGGTTTGTAGGCTACAGAAGTGCATTCCTATGTACACACCCTTCCAAAAACCAACTCAGAGCAAAGTCGATGTCCCTCCCTCCTACGTACTAAGCCAACTTTTTCACCTTAACACCTGCCTTAGAAAAACAAAGAGAACACACAAGTCTGCAGTGAGGAAGCAAAGGAGAGTCCTTTTATCCAGGAATGTGAAGAAACCGCCCAAGTGCACAAATGTGGAAAGCAACAGTCTCCATGGAAGAGACGAAGCAACTGCAATTGTGTGTGAGACAGCACAGCCACCTTTTCTCTCACAGCTTGAGTTCTCACACCCCTTGTTCTGATGGGCCCACAGGAAGAAAGCACTGGCAATACACCTTTCCAGAATACATCAGCTACCAGACTCAGCATGGCTCAGGTGTGATGTAGGTCCACACGAGAATTGTTCACACGGGAAATCGTTTAAAAATGCATTGTACCTCTCTCCCAAGCTCTCAATTTTATTATTTCCATTGTCAATACCAGAACAAGGGAGASAAGCAGCTGAGTACACACAGGAATTCTACAATTAAAAAAATAACTCTGTAAGTAAAGGGAATTATATACTGGGCAGGGAGGTATAAAGGATAGTGGAAACCTACTGCTTCGCACATACATCACACCTGGCAGAGCCCGCAAATAAGGAGCTTTGCTACATATGGCACCAAAAAAACCACTGTGCTACAACTTGTCAGTAAAATCACTAACAAATTTAGTAGTACCAAGGAAGCATGCTACACATCTCGGATTTCTCCTCCTCCACAGATATTTGCAGGAAATAATCTGTAGAGCACAGTCCATGCTGCTTGTTACTCACAAATTCATGATGTGGCTCTGTCTCTTTCCTCAAGGGTGGATCAAACTTTACTTGACCAACTAAAAAGAAGAAAATGAACTGTAGTTAGACAAGATTTAGCTCCAAAGGCTAACAAAAAAAGAAAAATTCAATTTAATGAGTGTATCATATCCCCACTGACAGAAAATTCTGACACATGGACATATCAAACTTCTGCCTGCTTGAAACTAATGGGCACAAAAAGCACTCTTTTATTACGAATCACCATTTGCCTCACCTACTCATTAGAAGAAACAGGAAAACCATTCAGCAAATAGGGCAGTGAAGTGTCCTCTTTAGAGGTGCAATGCAGCTGTAATTTATAGATAAAACATATCCATGGTGTAAATTCACTACTGGATCTGTTCTTCTGGGGGACTCACAAGCACTGTAGAGTGTCAAATGAAGTTCGGAGCAAATTAACTACATTTTCTAGGCCAAATCTTTGGCAGGACCTCTTTAATTCTCCTCCTTTAACTCAGTTTTAGCTTAAGACCGCTAAAGCTCTAAGTATTGCTCTGATTTAATTCAGAAAAAATAATTACTACAACTGGGTGGATGGAGTCTGCTTTTAATGGCTGTGATCAACCTCCTCCCCTCCTGATGTCTATGGGACTTTGAACTGAAAAGCAAAACCAAGATACTAAATTAAGGAAGAAAAAATCATTGCTTTGCCATTCTGTCACCCAGGGGAATCTGGCACTGGTCTGAATATCCTTGCTGGAGTAGCACATGAAACTGTATCAATCAGCTCCCAGAAGAGCTCAGGTTGTGTCTTGTTCAATTAAGATAAAACAATAATGAGCTTTGCTGAAGTGCTGACAAAGGATGTATCCAAATATTTTACAGAACCCATATCCTTAAGTGAAACAGCCTAAGTCTTTGTTTTCCTACACACCACGAAAAATGTTTCTATGTATGTCAGATACCCAAAATACCAGTCGAAATAATACCAATGATTATTTTGAGTACATCATATTGTCACAGTACACATGCTTACAGTTTATTTCAGAGCGTGTCTTTTCTTCTCTTCCATTTCTACTAGTTGAATGGATTCTGTGAGGCACAACAAGAGGCTAGAAGTGAAAAATAAAATACTTCAATACCAAAATATACTCACTTGAAACCCAGTATTGTGTAACAGTTTTTAGCAGGCTTCTTTAGCATAACATCAAGAAAGAAAGATCAAGTGAAAGCTAAGTAAGAAGATTGCATGCATTTTTTAATATATTAAAGTCAGAATTATTTGCAGACATTTTAACAGTTGAGTGTCTTCAAGATCAGGGTTTCTAGAACACTGGATTTGAGCAAATAAAGATAATGCTGGCCAGCATTTGTCTTTGCTTTTTTTTCCCCACCATTCAGTTTAAGGGTATCGGTAACTTTTAAAATAAGCAGTAAGACTAAATCTGACTCACTTGCAGCATTTCCTTCCATTAGATACCCCAATCATTTTCCYAGCTTCTAACTTAAACTGATTCCTAAAAAGTCATCAGTTAGGTTAAATAGATGAGAAATCTGCCCAAGGTTTTCAAAGCTGAATAGAAAGGGGTGTTCCTGGTACTTCTGTGCTGTGTGACAAGAGAGACAGCATAATTTCTGCAAATTCACCTTCATATTTATATTGCACTTGTACTTCACCCCTGAATTTCCACTTACTTCTCTACAGGTTGAAGTGTCCCGAGCTCTAAGATCTRCCTTTCTTTTTTTTGCCTCATTGGATTTTCTCTCTTCTTTCTACATCCACCACTGAAGGTTCTCTTAGAAACTTGGGAGCATTGTCCACTCTTGCTCACTGCCTCAGGGTCCATGGTGAGCAACTCTACAKGTGAATCACTCTTTTGTACACTTTTGTTACTAATATTGTTGTTGCTGTACTATCACAGAGCCTCGAATAGCTCAGAAACTCTGCTTATGCCTCAAATACTATCCGAAAACACGATTTGCCTTCTCCCCTTTTGCTCACACTCTTACTTCTTTGCTTCCTATTAGGGTCCAACATATATGTATGTGGTGCTTCGCCTCCCATTTATGATCACTTTGCTCTTCTTTGAAACTGGAGAGACTTACAGATTGTGGGTGTGTATTTTCTCCCACGTATCTCACCAGCAGTTTTTTGTTTCTCACAACTTATGTCAATCCTCCCCTTCCACAGTTCCATTTTGTCTATCGTGCACTGTTTGGGCTTCAAAAACCTGTTTGCTATAGCTCAGAATGCATTCCAAGGTTTGATCCAATACTAAGTGCTGGAAGGTTGCTCATTTATAATCTTTTATTGAGAAGCACTGCCCAGTTGTGTATGTGTGTGCCTCTGTAATGCCAGCACCAGGAGCCCAGCTGTAGGAGGTATTTTTGCCTTAGCAGCAATATTGTGTGAGGACCTGCACCCTGACATAGATGTCTGTGTTGCACTAGAGAAAGAGCCTGCCCTCAGATCACCTTCTCCATTGACCAGAGAATTTCGTTCAGGATCAAATCTTCATCTCAGTCATGAGGACAAAGTCCTCAAGTCACCTTGAAATACCTGCACTGACAACACACTGATACAAACATTTGACACCTGAGCTGTGCAAGGGGACAAAGGAATGTAGGTTACCTTCCTGATACAAACGCCATTTGGGCACAATTTCCATCATGGCACAGATCTCAAAAGCAATCTTATCCCCAAAACTTGCAGTGTGTTAAGCATAAAACATGAACACTTTCCTCTTTGCAACCTTTTCAGCTAATATCACATCCATCCTGAGAATCACTGTCACAGAAGTGTGATGGACAGGCAGTTGTCAACATCTCCTAAAGCAGAGTCCCAACCAGAGGTCCTTATCTATGACTGAATAGGAAACTAAATAAAGCCCTCCAGGAGCTGGGATGTATGAAAAGAAGAACCTTTTTGATCATACCCAAATGATGGCATGTTTTTTGTTTTCTTTTCACACATTAAACATTTCACCTTTGAGTTTAGAATGATTTAAAGATGTAGTATGGCACTCCTCAGAGAGACGGCAAATCCAGGTCTACTTCACCAACACAACTCTGCAGATTATCCAAGTAGTAACAGACTGTATCCCCCTAAAAGCAGCACAGGCCAAGTGAAGACCTGTCATCACAGTGGGCAGCAGACTTGCCTCCAAAGGTGACCAAAAGACAGAAAAGCTCTCTAGTCTCCAAAAAGGAAAAACAACCCATCAAAAAACCTCAAAACACTACCACCACCACCCCAAAAATCCAGAACTCTAAATGAACTGTGGAGTAGGGCTGAGGCTCAAGAGTCTCACCAGTGTTTTTGTATTGTATCAATGTACAACATCGTTGTACCATATTTTGCCACTTCTTTTGGTTTTTAATGGATGTATTAAGGTGATTGTGACAAGTACAGGACTGGTCAATCCCTAAATTAAAATCTCCAACTGCCTCTGTGAGCAGGCAAGTTTTGGAGCAAGTTCAATTGTGTATAAAAGGAGCACACACACTTCTTGTTCCACTCATTTTATTATAGGAAAGACCACAATGGCAGCAACTGGTTTGCCTGTGCCAAGATTATGCATCTGAAATACAGAACTTGCTCAAGATGCATCAGATAATGCATTACCACCTACTTAATACAAAAGAAAATAACTAATGATAAAGTAACTATCAATAAAATGCATACTGAAGGGACTCCATACAAGAAAAGAGAAATTCTCCACCTGAGCAGCCCAAAAAGAAGGTCAAGAGTCTTACTGAAAAGACACACCAGTGCCACAGGGGAATGGCACATGGTTTCAGGAAAGCAGGGAAGACTCACTGAGCAGCTCACTCACAGGAAGAACACTACCTTTCTTCTTACAGCAGCTCATGAAAGCTTTGGTTTTCTGATTTTTCCACAGAAACACCACTTTAATGGGCCTCAGAGCTCTTGCTCACTAAATGATACAAGATTCTCAGAGCTTATGGTGAAGATCCAAGTTACTCAGTGCTGACTCCATCAGGAATCAGACACCTTTCTCTAAAGTGACCTGAAAGCCAACCACATTAAGGGATTTCTTGTGTGTTTGGCTTTTTAAAATATTTTTTATCAGAAAAATCTATTAAATGTGCTCCATTATGTGCATTTGCTTTTAAAAGTATTGACTATTATTCCATCGTTATGCCTTCATCTCTTTCCCTGTCATTTGGAAAATACATAAGCACTGCACTCCACAACACAAAAAACATCTATTTCACTTTGGCTCCTTTCCACATTTTTTATTTCAGGTTTTAAGATAGGACTTGGTGCTCCAGTAAATCAGTGAACAGCATCTCAATTGATGCGCTATTTAACTTGTCTTTGCTATTCCAGAAGTAAAAGCTCATTTAACTCATAAAATCTGAAAATTAGTAGTTGCTTCTTTCAAGCTTCTTTTCCTTTAAAGGCCTTTTTAGGCTAATTTACCCATTTAAAAAAAAAAAAAAAGTAATTAATGAATCAATGGCATTTATGTTAAAAGGATTACATTTTTTTCTTCAAAAAAAAGGCCATCAGTTAGGGAACTATAAACATTTGGAAAGTATGCACTAAAGTATGAAGAYAGGATGAAGCAACAGAATATCTGTTTTCTCTTATTTATTAAACACTTCAGTCCTGTGCTGTTTATCATCTTACATAAGCAAGCTACTTTTTCCCAGCTGTTAAAGCAGATATTCAGAAACTCTGCCTTTGACGAAACTGTAAGTGCATTCAAGTTTCAGAGTATTCTAAGATGGAAAAAACACACAAATCATTTAACAAAAACAACTACAGGATCATTCTCTCCTACACAGGTATAAAATAATTTTTATTAATGCATTCTTTGCAGATGAATGGAAACATAACTCCACAAAGAAACAGAGACAGAACTCAGGACTGCAGAAGCAGACCACATTTACTGTTGCAAAATTGTTGAAGAAGAACAATAAACAAATTTTGAAAGTATTCAAATCTCTCTTTGAGAGATATGATTTTTGCTAAGTGCCTGTATGTGTGACAGAGCAGCACAACCGAAAGTAAAAGTACCCCTTGAGACTATTCCCAGATCACAAAACATCCTGGGGCTCATTAAATCATAATAATTTAGTTTTGCTGGCAAACAAAAACTTAATCTGATTCTATGAGTAAAAAAACATATTCCTACCTCAGGATCATCATCATCAAAATCATGGTAAGTGGAATGATCAGGATTATTCATTTTATCCAAAAGTTCAATGGCAAGACTTCGATTTAATGGCTGGGTAACAAAGGGATGCTGAAAAACAGAAGGAAACRCAGAAATTAAAATTCCAGCCACCCATATTAAGCATATTTTAATGTTACAACTTAAAAAAAAAAAAACCATACATAAATTTATACCTGYAGCAACTTTTCAGCTGTAGGCCTTTTTTTAGGATTTTTTGTAAGTGCCATTTTCACAAAATGATGGAAACTATTGGACCTGTAAGACAGAGTGCTAAACATTAAAATCAATTGCCCAGCAAAGTACATGCATTATCTACCTAAACCGAAAAGTACTTACCATTTCATTTTGTCCTTTAATTTAGGAGGCTGGAAGTTGCTTTTTGTCATTAGAAAAAGTGCTCTGAAAAAAAGAACAGCAGCATTTATGTGGTTATGTTGCAATACATAAATGAGATAAATTATTAAATTTATAAACACTTTATTTAGTTGGTAGGAAGAAGCCACATCAGTTTAAGAGATGCAACCAGGATTTATGCGCCAGAAAGAGTTGTTACAATTTCCATCCTGTTCACTCAGAACAGCCCAATACCCTTGCAGTACACCCAAAACCCACAAGCACACACAGCCATCTCTTCAAATGGATTATTTAATTAGCTGTATTTACCCACCAASCTCTAACCCCTTACTAACCTCATTGGATGTAGGTCAAACATCGGAGGCTGAAGTTCAGCAAGCTCTATAGCAGTTATTCCAACTGCCCACAGATCACAGAGTTGGTTATAGCCTCCTTTTCTTTCTACTGCAGCAACTTCTGGTGCCATCCTAAATGGTAAAGGGCATTTTTAGGTAAACTTCTCACCACAAATCAAACATTCTTCTGCACACAGGAGTTTCGTACTCTCTTCCTTAATGCTCTCGGTCTATGAGCTCACAGCATACACGTGTGTATATACATATAGAGATACACACAAGTAATATGTGTGTATAGAGACACACATAAGTGTGTGAAAAATTATGTAATGTGTATCTGAAGTTTTCCTCAGTCATCTTCTAGTAACTAATAGGCAGTTTCTAAAATGGTCATTTAGGAGTTAGTGGAGGAAACCAATCTGTCTCAGACTTTGTTGCAGGCACACAACAAAATACTACTCAACAACCAAAGAGCCTGAAGTATAATTATTCTACTACAATAAAACACAAATAATATCCAAATGTACACAGTGTCCAATAAAGTGATCCACTGACTTTGAAGAGAAGAAATCTAATGACAGAAAAAGTAGTAAAATGTCAGCTTTCTTGTATCCTTGAAGCCCGAGAYCCAAAGACTCACTGTCACCTCTGTATAGAGCACTCCTTGTTTGTAAAGTCTGTCTCACTCATGTCAGGTGACCTCATTTAAGTCAACAAAGTGGTTTCACATTCTCGGGTAGCAAAAATGAACAAACATAACTGGCACATAAATAGGAATACCTAAAGGAAATTATTCACTCGGCATTGTCACATGCTTTGAACAGCCAAAGTGAATTATGAATTTGATTGTCCTCTGTTGCCCTACCAGGTGTCTAACCTGTTAGATTTTTTAGCTTTAAACTTCATCAGATCACCTGAGAAGTAGCAGCAAATCCCAATAACTCAATACAYGTAAGACATGAATGGCCCTTAGTGAGTGCTCCAGTAAATCAGCGAACAGCATCTCAACTGATGCGCTATTTAAATTTAGGTGTCCTGTGGTCGCAGCACCAAGCCTGCCAGAGTCCAAGAAGCGTTTGGACAAAGCTCTCAGACACATAGGGACACTTGGGAACAYCCTGTGCAGGGCTAAGAGCTGGACTTGATGATCATTGTGAGTCCCTTCCAACTCCGTACATTCTGTGATCCTTATCTATAGATCTGAAAACATCAGCAGGTTTGGTGGTAGAACTTATCTCAAGTTTGCACAGCTAAACTGTATTTAGACAAATGTCTTCCAGAGTTGATTAAAAATCCCAATCACTCTAAATCAAAAAGGAGGGAGTTACCAAGGTGGACAGGGAACATGGGTTAAACATGTTAAACAGGAGAGTTACTAGCACTGAAGACGCTGCACAGCAGTTAATCTGCTCTGAGACACATCTAGATCTAATGACCACTAAAACCCTCACACTACCTGCTTCAAGTAAATTTTCTCCTCTGCAATTTCAAATTTTGCTTCCTTGCTTCTGCTCTCAAATATCCGAGAAGCTTCGCAAAGAACAAYTGATGCCTTTCATCAGCGTTCAACCTCTGTAATGCTTTCTTAGTTATTATTTAAGATTATTTGAGAAGCCTGGCACAATTTGAAAGTTACAGGCAAGGACTGAGGTCACCCAGACATCTTGGGAAAGAGACACAAACCAATCACACAATCATGACTGATGTGCGCTTGTGTTTTTCTGAAAGAGAAGTGAAGCCTTGGTGTGACTTACACTGTAGAAGAATTCTAAAAATACTGTGCTTGGCTATTTCAAGTCAATACCTGAACATACGGTTTTTTCATTAAATACATTTTTATCTTGCACCTACTACGCTGTCAGATCACAGACTTTTTAATATCTGTGAAACATAGATGTGCTGTTTTACAGTGGAGAATGTGTCTCATTTACTTCAAGGGGAAAGGGAACAATCACTTCCAGTACGAAGAGGATAAAATGAAAGGCTGAACTTCAGATAAGAAAAATTACACAAACTAGTTTAATGGGTGAAGAATAAAGATGCAGTACATATAGAATAGAAATGTATCACAGAATTCAATCAGTTTAAGTAAATAAGTGGAAAAATGGCTTAGAGGAGCAGTTCACAAGTGGCAAAAGAATCTGTGGAACTGTGAAGACAGACAAATGAAACACAACAACTGAAAAGCTGCAGAAAAGCTGTATCTAGGCTGGAGGGGAAGAAACTTAAAACATCAAAACAGAAAATCAGGGAAGAAAAAATATTTAAGGTCAAAGTTAAAAACAAAGTTGCTGACAGTTTTTAAATTTTATTAAATTAAGATCAATTAGTCAACAGTGATGGCACTACACAGCCTTTCAATTTTTCAGAGCATTAAAACATTTTCTCTGACACTCAGCTAACTCAAGATTTGGAATAAGTAACACGGATCTGATCACCAGAAAGTCTGACACAGCCTTTGGTGGTTAGTCTACCCACGAAGTGACAGAGCAGGCTTTTATCACAATTTTGCAACAGTATTATATATACTACCATTATATTAATGGTCAAGTAAAATACAGTTACCAATATGGGGTGCCAATGAATGATTTCCTTTTGGCAATTGTAGCTGTTATCTGTGCAGACACTCCAAAATCAGCTATTAAAAAAAGGGCAAAAACGAAATGACAGTTAACAACCGATTTGATGCAATTAATTGTTCATGAACATAGGTTTGGTTACCTCACTGCAAGTTGTTCTTAAATATACTGGAAATATTTAACAAAAAATAAATAACAAAAGCAAATAATAGAAACTTGGTGTGCCTCAGATACCACTGGCCAGCTCCCCTCAGTCACTTTCCAAACATGCACATAAACACGTCCCTCATCCACRCAAGGAAGAACAGGCTGGCACAGAAGACCTAATAGGTACATGCAGGGTTTTAATGTGACAAAATACATCATTTTGTGTTATTAAAGAGACTCTTTTAGATAAGCTTTCGGTACATTTAACATTTAAGGATTCTGGATAGAACATTTTATTAAAAACTTGTAAAACTCTGTGATTTGACTTTTACCTCTCCCTTGCAATATCAAAAAGGTCTTCTACCTCACTGTTCCAAAACTACAACTAATCCTCAGATATTAATTGGATGATTGTCAGATATTAYCAGCAACATAAAAAGAATTCTGATATTCCCTAATTTCTTACATGAACCATCAATTCATTAAACAAAATGGAGCATGCTGCTTGTTAGAACACATAAAAATATTAATAGCATTAWGTTGTATTAACTCACCTAATTTTACGTGTCCGTTATCCGTTAAAAGAATGTTTGCTCCCTTTGAAAAACAAAAGTTTACTCCAATTAAAACATGCTGATTCTTCCAATACCACAATAAAAAAAATTATTTGAGATCTCACAGCAAATTAGGAGCCAAAGACAAAGCAAGGACTATGTTCAGTAAACCTGCAGCCTTACCAAGGAAATGTTTGTGAATTTAGCAAGCTGCCATTCTGTTATTTAAAAAAAAACAACCAACCTTGGATATACAGTGGTTTTCATTAATTTTTAGTTTAGCCTAGGGTACTACAGAGTTTGCATTGCACACAAAACCTCTCRGAAAACAGAGTATTTGCCTACGCTGATTAATTCCTACTTTTTTTCTATTTACAATGACTCAAAGGAAACAGGARCTCAAAAGGTCAAAGTGGAAACAATTTCATTTTCTTTTCATAAGTAGGAGCTGGTTTTGTCTTGTTTGAGAGCCATGCTGATTATAATTATAGCCTTAAGGACCTGCCTCAATATTCAAGCATTTAGCAAAGCTACTTCCATCCTTATGCAACAGAGATTCTGTTAGTGTTGGATTTGGAGAGGTCATTTTTGTGTGGCTGTGTGTGCCACTCACTTCAGCTCAATAATCAAAATTAACCCAAAACAGAGGTTTGTATCTTAGCATTACAAGATAAAACGACCAAGAACAAATCAGATTTGAAGACTGAAACCAGGTACAGGTTGAGCTGCGTGAAGGCTAGAGCTGGCTAAAACACACCTCCAAACATCAGCACTGCCCATCAAATAGATGGAAGGCAGCAGAGATGAACCTCCAAAAACGTGTGTTGTTACAGATTATGGCTTCTCTCAGAGCGGGAACAGTCAGGCCTGCAGTAAAACACAGCTAACTTGGCACATGTTGCACAAGCACAGTTAATGAGCTCGGTAAACAGTGTAACAGCCCTGCTTACACACTCTTGACCCTGTTCACCTTTCAAGGCTAACAGGACAGGTACTCTAAACATGTAACTTAGCTACTGATGGCAGCAAACGCTATTCAGCAATCAGGCAATCTGCAGAGGAGGATAGTACTTTTCCATGCTCGTGAGAACAGCTTTATTTTAAAAAAAAAATTGTCAATGTAAGCACTGTAAGCATTCGTTACCAGCACAGTTCTGCTTAGAAAAAGTATCTCTGCACTGTATCCTTACAAGCATTCTATAAAGTATAACGGAAAATATTTAATTTTRGTGTGCAAAGTAGTCTTTCATTCAGAAATTACTTTTGTGGTAGCTCAAAACCCAAATATTCTTCTGCAGCCAATGAGAACAACTTGGAATTGGGCTGCATGAAGGCAACTACAGTTGAAGCTGCTGGGGAAAAAAGAAACCAAAACCAGCCAAATCAATGGCATGCAACACAAAAGAATATGATGATTTACTGTCAGATTTCCAGGAGGAAGCTTGCCAGGTTTAGAAGGGCTTTGGAAAGACTAAGTAGTAAAACTTCTGGAACAAAAAGTCAACAGGAAGCACCAGAAGGAAACTATAACAGAGACTGTAACAGTCTGAACAAGCCACTTTTGATACAGCTTTGCTGAGATGAAGATTTAAGTCAGTACTAATAGCCTGATTTACAGCACCTTCTCTATTTTTAGAATGCGAGGGAGRGGACAGAAGTAGTCTCCAAGAACCACACAGAACAGCAGCCACTGCCCTGCAATCTGCTCACCAAGAAGCAAGAACCCAAAGCAACAGCTCTGCTCACTAGCTGGTTCAAAAAGAAGGGTATATTGAGCTTCTTGGAAAAGCTATGGTAAAGAGCAAACCTTTTTTTTCTGCAGAGCACACACCCTTACAGCCATGTGAACACATCCTGCTCTGGACACCAGCTGATGTCTACATTTTACAGCACTGGTCTAATCAAACAGTATGTGTGGCTCCAAGGAAAAGAACAAACTATTTCCATGCATGTATTTTAAAGAGAGATTTTTTTGTCCTTGGGCAAAAACTTTTATTTCATTCTAAAAYGACAGAATTAAAGATAGATTAAAACTCCTTGCATATTCAGAAATATACTGAAAACTGATACATAACGGTAAAGACCACTGGAGGTGATGTAGCCTATTTTAAAGCACCAAAAATCCCTTCAGTTTTTACTTACCTTTATATCTCTGTGCATTTTTCCTTTACTGTGAAGATAATATAGTCCCTGCATAAAATATTTAAATAGTAATTTAGTCCAACATTTTTCATTTGACATACGTTTCCTACTTAATTACCACATATATTTAGGTTCCAATTCAATCATCTAAATGACTCACTGACTGAAGAACATTTTTATATTTCAGTGTATCTTGCTGCACATTTGCAGATTCAATATATGTAGCAGCATATCGAAGTATCTTTATATAAAGTAGCATATCTAAATATCTTTATAYAAAGATATTTAGATATTTATCTAATATCTAAAACACAGGATAGATARATAGAAATACCACCAATCACCACATCTACTGGAAGAAAAGTATTCCCCAAACACATTTTCCTCTGGACATGGYAACTGTCACCTTTTTAGACCAAGCTAATTACTGGTAGATTGTAGAATAGTATTCTATTCAGCAGTCAGATCACTGGACGACTGGTRAAGTTACTTCCTCTATCATTACATATTTCAATCAAGGCTGGAAACAAGCAGTGCTTTGRGTCTAACACCAGAGCTCAACTCTATTTCACGGATGTCTGCAGAAGCACTCGGCTTTCTGGGTCTCGATGACAGTACCAGAATATTTTAAAACTCAACACAGGTTAGAAACTAAGTTTAAATTCTGGAAGAATTCTATAAAACCAAGTGCCTGCATGACAAATCACAGACCATGTCACTTTTGACACTCCAGGCTTATCTCTAAAATTCTCTACCAGGGATGAAACAACACACAAACATCTTCCTCGCTCTATGACCACGAATCTCCACAAGGCTGCATGTTCAGGGGAGATATCCATGTCAAGACAGACATTGTTTTGTCAGTTCATGCAAGACATCACAGAGTTGACTGCAAAAATTAAAGTGTAATTAATCAAAGCATCTACCAGACCACTGCAACGACTRGCATTAGCTAAAAGAGAGTCCCATGTACACTCCTTAAATCTCTGGATGCTACTGGTACACAAAGTCCATCAACTCACACACTTTTACCACTGCCCTGGAAGAATCTGGGGTAATCATTTTCAAAACGGAATGCTTGGAGACAGGTACTTTAAAGGTCATATTTAAAGGACYTGTATTTTCAGAATCAAATCTCACTGATTCCAACCAAATTGAAGAGCGAGTGATTTTTGAAAATGGATGCTTCAATGGGCTTCTAAATATGGAGATTGAATGCTAACTTCAGGCATTCAGGTGAGACTCTGGATTCATGGCCACTGGTGGAAAAATTAATGTTGGACACATTACTTTTATGGATGGACATAAAAGTGGCTTACATTCTCAGACTTCTTACTCGAGAAAATGACGTTACATTATAAGCTGCAACAAGATACCAGAAACTACATGCATTATATTTGGTCAGAGTACTATAAAACATGTATTCACAGACAACTTAAAACATAGAAAAATGGACCCATAAATAACATTTAGAAAATACATACAAAATAGCAAGTTTCTTTCTCACACACAATTGATGCATGTTAACCAAGATATCCTGCCACACAAATAAATTATTTCATAAATTCCATTTAGACTACTGAAACACTCCTCCATATCCATAGAAGATTATGGATTTGATTGATGGACTGTCTGGTGGATATGGAATTGCCTAGATGATTGTATCCAGAAGGTAGTGGTCAACAAGCTCAATGCCCAGAGTGACAAGTGGTGTCTCTCAGGGTTCCATACCAGACTGTTTAATATCTTTATCAATGATACAGACAGGAGGATAGAGTGCATCTTCAGCAAATTGGCAGAAGTCTCATCAGAAAGATGGGGACAAACCCTTTGGCAGGCCCTGTTATGACAGGACAAGGTKTAATGCTTTTCAAGTAAAGGAGGGTAGATTCAGATTAGATATAAGGATGAATTCTTTTACAATGAGGGTGGTGAACCACTGAACAGGTTGCCCAGAGAGGTGGCAGACACCCCATCCCTGGAAACACTCAAGGTCAGGTTGTCAGGGCTCTGAGCAACCTTGTCTAGTTGAAGATGTCCCTGATCATTGCAGGTGGGTCTTTAAAGGCCCCTTCCAACCYAAACCATTCTACAACTCTTTAAGAGCGAAAGGGTTTAAAGCCGTAAAACCCTGAACACTCCCAGATGTCACATAAGGCTGCTCCATAAGGAAAAAAAAGCCACATCCTGTGAGTCAGGAATCTCTGGCAGGGCATAGGGAGATGGTAAGTGGCAAGCAAGGGAGATGGCTTGGAACAGAGCTATCTTGAAAGAGTGTTTGAGAGGCAGCAGGTCTCAACTGATGGAATCCAACATTTTTGGATTTGCAASGTTTGCATTTACTGAAGTCAAGAACTGCTCTCTCACACAGAAGCAAGACATCCATCAAAAAAGCAGYTTCTGATTAAGTTTTACTGGGGTACTGAACCTCTAATTTAGAAAGAAAAATGAAAGCCAGCACATCCACAAGGAGAGGCTAATGACCTTACCTTGAACATCTCAAGTACATAGGAAATTTTTTTCTTATTGGCACAAATCAACTATTAGATATGCAAAACTGAGTGTTTAAATTTTCCTTCAAACCTGCAATAACTAATTTATACCACAAATATGGATTAAGAAAACATGCTGCTTCCCCCCTTCTTAAAACAAATATAAAATGAACAGCAGAAAGATGACAAGAGCTTTCTTCAAATGATCAAGGGTAGTTTGAGGTTATGCAATTTCTAGGCTGTAATATGGGACCTCCTCAAAAGTCTGAGAAAAATCCTGTGTCATCCAATTACTGCACTTCCATAGCATCACATACTATCTGGGGCTTTTACTTTTAGCTTTTAATACTTTTAATGTAAAAGTCAACAACAAGAACCYGAGGACACACTACCTGTAGTGTTTCTCTGCTAACATAGGCAATCTGCTGTTCTGATAGTGGTCCAGTCACTGAAATGGAAGGGAAAAAGAAAACAAAATCTCAAAATCAGGTAAGATACTGCCCATTCCAAATTCATACCTCAATTACCTCCGTTCACATTTATAGGATCTTACACTATGAGWCTCCAAGTAAATGAGATTACCCCAAACTGAGCATGCCAAAGACCATCAAACATTTTTTAAATTCAAAAGTGTCCAGTCCCATTGGAATGCAAACTACTAACTCCTTCCACATTTAAACCTCGTAGTAATTAAGATGAAAAATGAGACAGAAGCAATGATTTAAGCATAATTCTTTCCCCTGCACAAACCCATTATGTCCTTCTATAGAGGGCTGGACTTTCAACTCAGTGACTCAGAGCTGCAGCACACTCTGTTCAGTCCCCTTTGAGCCCTGGGCAGTTCTTTGTACCATTTGTGACATGCTCTCTCCCTTCCATCCTTCTCACTGCCACACRACCTGCTCTCTCCAGCTTGTCAACCTTCCTCTGAAATCAGCTGTCAGCACTGCTGCTCCTGGGCCTGCCACACCAAGCACCTTCTCAAACTCTCCCTGTAAACAGGTTCAGCAGTTTCCCAAGGGAAGGAGAAGTCTACCTCTCCCTCAAGGGTCCAACTTCATTCAAGTCTCTTAGAGGAAAACAATTAAATTCTGAACAAATACACAAACCAAACAGTGAACAGCAAGCGAGGAATGGTCTGTGACTTGTCCCCMGTCACCGGACTTTGACCCTGAAATTAAAGGGGTTTAAGACCAGGAAATGCAGTCCTGACTGTAAGCTTTTCAGGTTTTGCAGAGAAAAACAGAGAGAAGTTGGATGGAGTTTCTCAAAGGACGCTGAAGGAATAGGAAGTTCAGAATAAATCTAGATTAAAGAATCTCACTGCTTCTCTTCTACAAAACCATAATACTAGGATCATGCAATATCTATATTAAAAACAAGTCTAAATCCAACTTCCCATTTTTGAAAGAAAAGCTTCAAACCCACATAAAACTATAAATATTGGYATCCACAGTATGCATATCTAGGCATCTATTTTTACTTTGAGAAATTTAATTCTGATTAACTTAAATGACATAAGATTACAGAGGCTTATAGTTCAATTGGAATAAGACTCTTTAGAACATAATAAAGATCAGAGGAACCTTCCATTCTTACTACCAGCAGAGAAGCCAAAAATCAGCTGCAAGGGGAAACCACTCCCGTAGACATCTGCTCAGGCATTTATTGTGACATGAGCTCATTTCCCACTCTACAGGTGTTCCACAGAACAAAGCCTATTAAACATGATGCTTTTCTCAAAATTAGCAAAGAGGGAAAGGATCAACAAGGCCACACACAAACGACTATGCCAGGAGCATGGTGTCAACTTGTGAATTGGTGCTTCTTTTAATTGCACCCAAGGTAAATGTAAAAAGCTGTTTACGCACAAGAGACCCTCACACGTAAAATATTCACAATTTAGAATATTCACGGATTTCCTCTACGAAAAACATCACCTGTGAACCACAAAGCCATTACTCACTTACAGCATATTCCTTTTCTAAACAAGTCCTAATTCCAGGGCAATAAAATCGTTCAAAACTGATTTTTTCTCTTGAAAAACAGCGATCAATTGACTGATCCTCTCTTTATCCAACAGATTCACACATGGCCCTTGTTTCTTTGACTGCTCACTGCAAGCAAATATAGAGACCACCTTTGCTTTTCACATCACACATCCAGCATAAAAAAATTAAAAAAATAGAAAAAGACCCTCATGGAACTACTGCTATACAAACATACAAACAATCACTGCTTACCAAGGGCAAGAGCATCCATGCTAACCCATCCACTTGCCTAGGTTTCTGTTGGCAGTGATATAAATTATACTAAAACAAAGTTCAAAAGCTTAGAAGCAAAATGGCTATGAAGACAGCACATCAAGACATCAATTTTTTATTTTTACAATGTAATATTGTCTAATTTTACAGCCTTTGAAAATAAGCGATGGGTATATRAGCTACTGAAGGATGGAAATAACTCCTGCTGCTAAAAAAAGACCCCACCATAACTAATTTTGTTCACAAAAACCAAACCCAACCAATTAAGTAAAAACATACACTAAAACTGACCGTCAATGAATTATTATACGTACTAATTTTAGGATTCCTCCTCTCTAATTCTAAAACATTGTAATCATTTCAATTTTTGAAAATAAGCTTTACTTAGATTTTAAGGAATGAAAGTCTTGACGTACCATGATAAATATCCTGCAGAGAGCCACCTCCACAGAACTCCATGCAAATCCACAGCTTGTCTCGTCTAAAGAGTGAACAAAACCATTCATTAGCTGTCAGCTTTGAAAAGAGCACTTGTAAAAGATAAGCTAAAGGACTCAAACACTATAAAGCACATCAYAATATGTTCTCCATTATGAAAAGTACAAGTCCAGTAATGAGTATAATTTAATATTTATGTGACTCTTCACTGTCCAAATAGTTACTAATGAAATCATMAAAAATATTCTACTTTAATGAAGCAACAAAAACAGTATTAGTGAAACATTCGCACTGATTTTTGTTGAAATACATTTTTCTGAGAGTGGAGACAAAGCAGATGTGGGTTCTTATTTCTTCCTCATTTTCACTTCTCCTGCACTTTTTTCAGAGCAAGGAGCTAACACAAACAAGAAACCAACACAAAACAAAAAGCCCCAGGGATCTCTCTCAACCAAACTTCTTTCACAGCAAATTAAGTGAAACTCCAGTGTTTTAGTCAAAGCTTGGCAGAGTGGAGCCCATGCTGTGGGTAAGTGCCTGCTCAGATGTCTTTTCGTTCAAAAATATGAAAATTTGGATCTTTTCAGTGGAAAGGTCAGAGGGAAGTTATTTAGTTCTTCTTCCCTTACTACGGGAATCAATTCAGTTTGATTCACTATACCTCCACAAAAAGTGCTTTTGAAGAATAGATAACGGGCTGAAGGATTCAAAGGTATCTTCTGYTATAGCCCTTAATTCTACTCTCACTTAGTAATTTTCACCAGTAAGACAGAGGGCCACAAAAAGGCATCTTGGAGAGCAGAAAATCTGGGACTTGCCAAGTCATTCCCCATCATCAAAACAATCAGAGGAACAAAAAATCCCATACAACCACCCTAGAGCACACTTTAACACAGGACAACCAAAGGAAAGACTGATGGATGTTTTGTAGCTTCCTGATGAGCTGGTCTTGGGTGTCTTGCATTCATAAGGCTCTGTTAGAACAGCTGAAACATTTGTGGCAGTGCTTTTGCAAAGCAATGGTGCAAGTGCCGAGCTTAYCTCCTGAGCTGCAAATTGCAAGTATTCCCACCAGCAGGTAACAGCTAGAATAGCTGCTGTTCCCAGGAAGAACTGTCTTTCTTGAATGCCCTCCCCTTTTATGTCCRTAGTCCACGTGGCCTCAAAGCTACATCCCAGCTGCTTCCTCCAGAGGTATTGTTCAAACATTACAGGAGTTTTAAGCAATGGAATTCCCTGGCTGTTAACTCCATACATTTCCAGGGGTCAATTAAAGCCTTGCCTGAAATAGTATTAAGGCCTTCCACTGAAATAACTGACCGAAGTCAGACACAGAAGCAGCGTGACAACCTGTGACAGAAGACAGAATTAGCAGTGGTGGCAGGCAATTCGAGTAAGAAAGAAGCACTGAAGAGACATCTCCAAGTCCCTTCTCTGTTCCCTACAATGCTGCAGGACTCAGACAGGGATATTTTTGGGGGCATTGGGCTCATGGGCCCATGTGGCTGCATCCTGTTTGATGCCAACAGCAGCAGCAGTGTGGAAGCGGGAAGAAGCCGGAACCATCCCAGCAGCCTTGGGACAGCAGCAGAGCACCCAAAAAGTAAGCATATAAGCATTGTAAATTCTCACTTTTGCTTACTAGGCATTCACTTCCCAGCCCTACAGAAAGAAAATAAGAATGTAAGAGGATCAGAAGAGATGACTGCATTTCTAATTTGCTATTTAGCCTTTTATCACTGTGCCTAAGCACTTCAAGACAGGTGAAGACCCATGTAGCATCCAATAGCAACAGCGCAGAATCATCTGTTTCTGCAGAGCATATGGCCAGAGAAGCGAGCAAAACAGAGACAGGACCAACAGCACCATTTAGAGTCTGCAACTTAACACCTAGGCTAACAGGAATGCAGAAATGTGACTGCCTGAAAAATCTCCACACAAACAGAAGAAATCCATGGGGAACAATGTGCTGCTGAGTAGCAAGTATAGGATGATGGTATTTTTCTTACTGTTCTTAGCATTGAAATATCTTGCAAAACGAAAGGTCAGACAACAAAAGGTCTCAAAGACAGTGACTCAATAGGCCACACAAAAGAGAAGTACTCGAACAAAAAGGATGGAACCAAGTAAGAGCATAARTGAGGTACAAAATATAAGGTATATTTGCCAAAATTTCATTCTGGGTTTCCAAAGGCACACTTTGATACTCTGAGACAAGAGAGAAACTCTTAAAGAAAAAGCACCTCCAGCCTGAATACAGGAGAAGAGGCACCATTTCAATATAAAAATGTCATAAAAAGTTGAATGCAACAATAGTAGTTGCACACGATCTGTTTTCACATGAAAATTTCGACAATCATCAGAAACAGCTTTTTATTAGTTATACTAGGCAATCTGTTCCCACTCTGGCTAGTTAAAACAAGCAGCTGATAAGTCAACTGAATATATTTGTCAATGTATTCTACAATGCAAATAACCTCACCTTCAGAAACAAACACAGAACCTTCACATTTTGGTCAGAAGTTCACATGTCAGAAAAACAGACATTCTACTGAAACAGATTTAAAATATACTATATACACAGACTCTTCATACTTGTCATACTTCTGCTTAGTTTTCCACATATATTAAATTCAAAGCTTTTAAGCATCAACTCATTTGCAAGGAAACACGACTACATGGTCATWGAGTGATTTTGCTGGGAGAAAGATTATTTAGAGAGAGACACTGTAGCAAACAGAATAGATTTTAAGGTAAATGAAAAAAAATCATGTATAAGTGGATAATACTTACTTGGTAAATTATGTTTTGCCTATGTCACCTTATAGATATAGTCCTTTACAAGGAGACAGAGAGACATTTTTAAGTGAGCTAAAGAAACAAACCGTACCTGAGATAGCTGCCAAAATAAGCAACAATGTTCGGATGTTTACAGTCTTTCATCATAATGATTTCCTGCTGCACAACAGCAAAATCCTCTCCTGAAATGCATAAGAACAAGTATTTTCATTGGCCTGGGTTAGAGTCACATCTTAACTTTCAGCACATGTTTATAAAATAAACATTCTTAGTAATTAAGACTAATTATCTGCAAGTTTCACAGACATAAATCAGCTGTAAATCAGTATTTATTAGCAAGGGCTTAGCAATAACCAACTATATTCTTAAGTTTCATTCTGGGACAGATGGACCTCACATCTGCTGGTAGCTCTCACAATATTGGCTGTAGCTCTTTCTGAAGTCCTTATTTTCCCTGAGACCCCACTGCGTCCATCCGCATATGCCCTGCCAATAGCCTGGGTTCTTAATAACACAACAAAACTTTGCTATTTTTGGCCACATGTCCATACTCATTAGCTCATCTTCCTAAGCGAAAAAACACAAACCAGTCATTAGCAGGCTGCTGCTGCAACATTTCAGCAGACTCTACAAGAATGTAAATTTATGGACTGTAACTTACATCCAGGAAACACTGACATGGGTGTGGCATTTACCTGAGTCTCACCATTTGGTTGTTCCAGTCTTTCTATGAAAGGTTCTTACCAGATGTGTACACTGAGAAAATCATGTGTAAAACTGAAAACACAACTGAGATGTTTCTATTTTGGGAGTGTTGTTTTATAGGCAAGTTAAAGAGGGAAGGCAAGAAAGACATCAAAAGTAAGAGAACGATGGTAACAGACATTTGACAGTCTTTTTATTTTTAAAATAAATACATGTCAAGTGCTCTTTGTAGTTCAGTCTCTTACACTGGGACTCCCCTGAAATTTCTTGAGCCATAAGGGCAAATTAGAGCTCGGGTGGTATGTTTTTTCCAAATTAGTTCTTCTGAGGTTTCTTTAGTTAATAGAAATACATAGTGCACAAAAAACAACTCATGTTTACTAACCTCAAGGCCTTCATTGGTGAAACAAGCCCGATGGCCTCAAATAACCACTTAACTTCATGAATAACTTAAGAGACTCTTTAAACCAGTTGAAAAAACTGGAAAATTCAAAGTCTGTCACAATTCTCCTTTTAGCACACTGCACTTCAGCATAACTTAAATCAGAACCTAAAGTGATTGTCTAAAAAGTTGGATATAGACACTGAGCTCCTACATATTGTTACAATTCAAAAATCAATTCTCAAATATGACTTAATAAATTTCAAAAGGAAAACAATAAATTCCAACAGGACTGGCCAACCTATTAGCTAAGAGAATATGCTTTAAGTTTCTCCCAGTACATTAACATACTGATGACCTATCCATTCAGATATTTATAACCAGAAACATGACATTCCCATGTATTTAACTGATAGCAGATTTCCAATCATAAGCTGCAAGTTAATGTCTATCTGTAGTGTGTTGCTGATGGCTTCTGTCTCCTGGCTAGATTTTTAAACACAGACACTAAAGAACAGAGAAATTATTTTCACATATGGATCTCCATGAAAGGACACAATTCCTCCCGTATTTGACCAGCATTTTCACTGCATTCAAATTAAAAGTAGCATTAAGCCCTAGAGTAACTGCCTAAACATTATTAACCCCAAGTCTTCACACTCTCCCCCGATCTGCAAAACTTTCAAAGGAAGCCAGTGTCATGGTTCCAGAACTTTCAAAAAAGGGCAGCTGAAGCTCATTTTCTGAGCACCGCTCGGGTGTCCAAAGGCTGCCAAAAATATTTAAGTGCAGGATGCCAGTTGTACATCTATCGCCATAGCACGAGGGCAAGTTCCCCCAGCTGCAGCGCATCCCCAGGCTCTGCCCACGGCCCAGGGAATGCACCCAGCACAATTCTCATGCCCAGCTTAGCTGCACTGATAACCCACACCATGCACAGCCAAGGACTCCAGCAATGGGAACTGACACAAAAAAACAAAGCAGCAGAACTAGACAAGAGCATCTGAGATCACACTTTCAGTGTGAATAAAAGAAGTGTGATGAACATACACTTTTTGAACTACCTAGTAACATACTGTCCTGTCTTGAACTTTTAAATGTGCATGCATCATGAAAACACATTTCTAATCACTTCCAAAAGTGCAAGGAAAAAAAAAAAAAGAATGGAGAAAACTAATACCTTCTTTCCCTTCTTGCCCACACAGACCTTAAGGATCAAACCAGCTAGTTAAAATATTACACACACACCCCAACATTAAATCTGGAAATGAAACACCAAAAGTTGAAGTTAAACAAAAAGTCTGGACATTTCCCAGATTACTCCTATTCAAAAAGCCTACTCTTATTAATAGAACAGCACCTGCAGGCTGAGAACTGATCTGTAGGGCACTTGTGCTTTGTGAAATCAAAACAGAAGCACAGTTCAAGCATAAATCTAGCAGACAGTGAAGTCCTAATCAGAGCCTCCAAGAGAATTTCAGGAAATGTACTTAACTCCTGGATATTAATGTTCAGCTATCATTTCACTTCTCTTTTTGTTTCTTCCTCTACTCTTTTTTCAGGTGAGTTCTTTTCTGCCTTGCTCTCTTTCTAATTTCTTTTGTTCTAGAGGTTTTTATATCATGTGGCTTGAACACAGTACTTAAGACAAAAAACCCCACAACTCTTACCAAAATTTTCACCAGCTTTCATTTAACTGTTCTCCAATTACACTTTTCCTCTTTCATCTTGCTTGTCATGACTGCTATTTTTTAAAACTGTATTTTTTCCTACACTAGAAGTCAACAACTAACCCTTCTTTCAATAAGTAGACTTGATTATTTTTGTACAACTGTTATCTTAAGCATAAAAATATTTAGTTTCTGTGGCCTGCTTCAGTTAAGAAACACTTACCTGGTTCTAGTTTTATTACTTTAATTGCTGCTAGCTCACCCGTGTTGACATTTCGAGCCTGTGGGGAAAAAAAAGGATTATTTAGAGAGCAGAACGCAGCACTCACCTCTGCATTCTCGAGTTGATGTTCTCTGACAACATGTAGTCAAACAGCAACTGAGATACACAAGGGTTTAGCACAGTGAAACCACTTGCTGGGGAACACGAAACAGCTGATTTGTACTGAGAGCTGAAGCTAGGTCTGCTCAGGAAACTACAGTGCCACACAACACTAGCTACACAAGTCCTCAACCACGCTGTGCTCCCGTATTAAAAACCATAAACAAACCGAGCACTGAGAGTGACTGAAAAGCAGGTGTAACACACATGAGTCTCGCAGCAGACAAGGGACCCAGGGGACAACAAGGGCTGTACCCTGCAGCGTGTGACTGCTTGCAAGACTCCCACAAGACCAACACAATGCTTCCTGCCTATTTCACTACATGCCAGGCCTCTTGGATCTTACTCTCCAACAGCAAGAGCATCTTCCCCCTGCTGCAAAGGGTTCAAAAAAGCAAGCCAGTGACAAAGGAGTTAGGTAGCATTCCTGTCAAAACATTCCCTTTAGAGACACAGCAGCTCTGGGGCCAACTGCAGCAGCAATGACTCAGGAGCTTCACTGCATTTTCACACACAGAATATTCTGAGTTGGAAGGGATCCACAAGGATTATCAAATCCAGCTCCTAAGTGAATGGCCCATACAGGGATCAGACCCACAGCCCTGATGCCATTAGCACCATGCTCTGACCAAYGGGGCTCTGTCATGCTAAGGCCTCAGTTCTAACTGAGCAACCAAAGCAGCTATATTTTTAAAAAGCCATTAAGACACAACATAAATTATTATAAAAATGATTTCTCTTCTACAACTGTTGCATTTGACTTMTAACTGAAAACCAAGAAGCCATTTGCCCAGTGCTTTCAGAGCATTTCTGTGCCCCTGCACCCAGCCATGGGTAGAAGGCAGCAAAGCTGCTTTCCAGCACTCAAGCAACAGCTCCCAAAGGATGCCCAGCTACAGCCTCCTCTCTCCCCAAGAGAGGCTTGGTACCAGTAGCTGCACGGAATATAATTTGCAGGCAGAGGGTTAGGGATAGATTCCGAGACCAGCGGGAATCTTATAAAAGTCAAGGAGTAGTCCAAACCTGATTGACTGTGGAAAAAACAGTTAACAAAAAATTTTTCTCTGGCAGCCTTCCCTGTAAGTCATTATTTATCCACCCCATCGATGGCAGCAAAGTCTCCATCCATCACTGGTGGAAAAAAGATGCAAAGACATTAAGCACAGCAAGAACATGAGTTCCTTTTATCTGTACCAGAGAATAAAGGCAACATGAGAAAGTGGCACCACTGAATCATGAGCTAGGATTTTTACTCTTTATTTCTTTTCCCAACACATTCTCTTCATAGCAAGAAACAAACACAGACGCAAAATGTCCATGATTCAAACATCAGCATTTTTTAACCTCCAAGATAAACAAGACAGATGACTGAAGCTTTAACAAAGACTTGTGATCATCAGGAAGTCTTGTTAACAGTTACAGACTTGCTTTAGGGCAACTTGTACTAATAAGATAATCAATGAGATACAACTGTAGTGGATACAAGCGAGAAGATCCTGAAATTACATATCCTGTGCAAAACAGGATAGAAACATTTCACAGAGCTCAGAAGCATTGCTCGTAATTTTTTTGTTTTACTTATTTTTAACAATACTGTGTCCAACTGTCAGGAATTTGTGTCACTGACTACGGCTCTGTAGGTCACTACGCTCTGCAGAGTGCTGTGCCCACAAAAGAAAGACAGAAGGTGGGTATGAGCGAGTGACAATTCCAAAACAAACTTGGTTAGAACATACCAGGATACTTATTACAAAGTTTTACGTGTTACTGATGCCAAAAAAAACCCCTATCACTACTAGACAGACAAATCTATAGATACAGGATACAGAAGCAGGACATGTAAGATGGCAACCAAAGAAACACAGTCTGACCAGTCAGCAGCCTTCCAAACCTGCACTGTTAACACCTCGAGGCTGATTCAGCCCCCTCCCATTGCCAAGGGATTTTACCTTCAATGACATGTTTTCAAAAAAACTGAGTTGTGGGCAGCAAAGCACAAACCTTGTGTCTTTTCACCCTCAGCTTAGGCATTTCTTCCTTTCTTCAGTACCAGCAGAAGTGGGACTCTTTGGTCAGTAGGTGATTCTCTGGAGCAGTATCTTCCTGACCTTATGAAAGCCAGGAAGGAGGAACAAAATCTGATTTAACACAGGTCACCAACACCTTCAGCAACAGCAGGCTACTCAGTGCTTAAGGGCATAGATTAAAAAAACATGACTCCAAGTTGAGAATCTGAATAAGTTATAACTTTGCATCTTGTTCCTTTTGGGTTATCAGCATTGAAGGTGTTGTCTAAAGGAGGAATATGAATTGCCTTTGTTAATCTGAGTATATAAAAAGATTATTCTGATCACAGTGACACAAGGGTTCCTCGCAAAGGCGAGGGATGAGAACAAGGTACCCCTGACAGGTTTTACTAGATCTCAAACACCTTTGAAATCATCAGCTGTGAAGCAATTCCTCCTCTAAGCTCACTCGASTGAGAGACTGAAGCACCGTATGGTTTTCAACACCTGCTGGAGCTGGCTCCAACCCTGAATTTGGGAGTGCTTGTGTATGTAGCACCTCAGGATGTAGAGGACATTTATTTAGGAAAATCACACTGAAGTTGCCAATTTCTTATGAGTTTTGAGACTGGAGAATCCATTAGTAGTAGGTAGGTGAAGAACGATTCCAAACAAGTACTTTAGAGCTAACAAAATGCAACTAAAATTTTGACGAGGCTCATGTAAGAAAACCTATGTTCATTTTTCTTACCACTTAYACTCCAACCCAGCCTTTGTGATGCTGAGGTTTACAGCATCCACCACTGTTCCCATGACCAGGATCCTTCAACCCCTTCCTCCAAATGCAGATTTCACTATGTCAATGGGAATGCACTACATACAGGTTTTCCAGAGGCAAAGATTAGCCTACAATGCCTGCATCTACATGCAGGCGCTTTAACAAATGTGTACAGCATTTAGACAGTGTCTGCTCCTGAAAACGATAGAAGGATGCTAATTCTACCAGCAGCTGAAAGAACGACACTCTTCCAAGAGATCTAGACTGCCATTTGAGGAGGAGCCTCAAAAAYTCCACCAACGGCTAGGTCACGCTGAAGAAGCACTACCTAATTAAACAGGAAGTAATCACTACTGTACTCTGTAACAACAGTAGGATAACAGACAAGCATTTGATATAAAAAACTGCCACCAACTAGAAATAAAAGCTGAAAAACGTCAGGCTTTGTTGTTCCTTAAAATGGAAACTGACAATATAAAGGGCATAATGCTGCAACAAAGCCAAAAAAAGCGAAGTCTAAGACAAGGGCTTCTGGGTTTGACGCTTCCTGTGTGAATTATTGAACAAAACGATTTCTAAACAAGTTACTACTTCATGGGATAACTGGTCCCAGGGTACGAAGAGACTTCCTGAGCCTGATTAGCTCTGCTCTTCAGGAAAATGCACCCAAGCAAATCCCCAACCCTCTTCTTCCAGCCCTAAAAGCCCTTCTCTTTAGCCTCTCTCAAACCCTCACAACTCCCTCAGCTAAAATTAATCACCTTCCACATTCTGATAGAAAGTGCAATACCACAACCCAATAGAGTGAGAATTTTAGAAAGCAATGCTTTGATAAATTTGATGTTAAACAAAAACCTCTGTGCAAGACACAGATTACTGGTTAAGGAAACCACAGTCCCAGCAACTAAGCCCTGTAGTACCTACTCAGAGCAGTAAAAATGGTATGGCAAAACATCTACCCCCCCTCTCTGCCTACCTGACAAGCTTCAAAAACCAATGAAAGCTGAATAGAGAGACGTCAAAACATTGACATTTACTCCTAACAAAGTCAAAAGAAGCTTCAAAAGCTGTAATGTCAATCAGGAAGAAAGGAAGACTAAAATGCCTATCAAAAAGCACACAACTAAAAGGCACAGTTTCAAGATTTCAGAAGCAGTAAATTGTAGAAGAATTGATACCCTACTGGWTCAGCCCAGGAAAGAGAGGCAAGGGCACACACTTGCAAAGAAGTTGTTTGTGTGTAGGACACTGCAAAATGGAAGTTCATCAAAATTCAGGTTCATCTGTCCTGGACACGTCCTCTTCCAGCAACACAAAGAAGCTCTATCAGCAACGAGACACCCCAAAACATGGATGGCAGCAGAAAGCGGTAACAAGTCACCAGGTGCTCCCCAGAGATACCCACAGAATATGAAGTTTTCAGCATGAGGCTGTTAAGCTCACGGATACCTGACTTCCTGCACCAAAACCAACTTCCCTGCCAAAGGGCTGCGGAACACAAATTAGGCTTTTCTTTTTTAAAAGTCAGACTTCAAGCAAAATGCACCCCACCGAGTTCTGTGTCTTCATTTGTTATCTGGCTGAAGCCCTAAATGCCAAAAAGAACTGAAATACAGCAGACATAACCCCTGCAGGAACAATAATCTTGCTAATTATCACAACTTTGAATTTCAGTAAAGGGGAAAATAAAAGAAAGGTCTTTCTTTTAGTAAGGTACTGAACATCTTTGGAAGGGTGCACCCCTACCAGACAAATGACCAGTGAGATGACAAATCAAGTTCAACCTTTATTAAACAAAAGCTTTTTTCAAGACATGCTGTGATATAAATTAATCACCTGAACAAAAGTAATGGATTTATGATCAACTCAAAATATACTTCCAAACTATGTGCAGTTACTACCAAAGGTACAAGGATGGGGACAAACAGGAAACATAACAATATGGTCTCTGTCAGAAAACCCTGCAAGGCACTCGTAACCCAGACCTTAAAAGAATGGCACAACCTACAGAGTGTCTGGGACTAAGGATGATTAGAATGGCAATCTCATTCTAAGAGACAGAAAAGTCTTCCTAAACGAGAGAAGGATAAATGTAGAGCAAACAAAATTATGCAACTACCTCATTTAATTGTAGGAATATTTTCTGACACTAAGCAGGACTGGACAGTATCTCTGTTTCACAACCAATAAACCATAACTTTCTTTTACACTTTGCTGACCACCCTACACAATCAAATTCTTTGCAACAGTGAAATACAGGAACACAAAAGACAGAAATAATCTGCACAACTGAAGAACTAAGCAATTCAGGTAACACTTCATCTCTTACAGGAAATGTGCACTGGTGCTAGTTAGAATATACACATTATTGTTGACCGTGAATATTTGATAGAGAGCTAATGGCATAAACAAGTTACCCATTACCTTTCTTGTGATGAATCCATTATCATCTGCTGCAAGGCCTCTTTGAAAGCTGAACTCTGGTGGAAGTGCAGATAATTGTAAAATACTGGCTTGAGCCAAAAATCCGTACTGGCAGTGCATGGACATGTGCGTCTCCAGATATCAGCAAGACTGTATCCATCTGACCCACATCCTCCTTCCCTTCCAACCTCCATAGTTCAGTCCACACCACCAGCTCTGAMGTCAAATTCAATAAGCTTCAGAATAGAGATTCTGTCTCTCTTTTTTTTTAATATATATGATTTACTTTTTTAAACAAAACATTTAAACCAGGCCCTGTTGTAGCTCAGTTCAACCAGAACAGAATAAAGAAAGCAGATGCCAGTCTGCTCTGCATKCAGCTCCTCAGTGCTTTGCCACAAAAGCACGTTACAGAAAAGTCAGCATTTAGCAAGACTCAACATAACGAGACTGTCAGCTTATTAAGGCAATAATCCCCACTCGCTAACAGCAGAAACACTTTCCTACATGGCTCTCTCTGCTATGGGGGCAAAACCACAAATCACAGCTTGAAGTTGCCCAATGCCCAGTGCTTGGAACCACTCTGCTGAAAGCTCACCATTGTCACATGGCTGATTTCAACTCCACACAATTATTTCATCAACCACGAAGTTCACCTGCAGGTGACAGGTGAAGGCAAAAGAAAGGGGCTTTATAAAGCTACTCACAAACATAAGATAAAGCCTTAGTAAGCTCGTATGTGGATGACACTTCAGACTATGTTACTTCTTCTTTGACACATTAAAAGTAACTGGCTTCCATTGTTATTTTTGAGCTACTTTCATGCTCCACTTCGAAGACACCTTGGGCAAGACCTTGCCTCAGAATGCAATAGGCAATAATCCACACAGGAGAAAAGCATCTCTCATTTTCCCTACAGTGTCCACAGTCTAATCAGAAAACACTTACCTCTCATCTAGAAGAAATAATTATAATACCAGCCTAGTGTACCCTGGTCCTGCTATATCACCTTCTATCTCAGCTGTTACAGGCACATTGTAAGCATCAACAAATGCACTCTGTGCCTCAAATAAGAAAAAGTCACAAGCAGTGCCAAACACTGGCCACTCACAGAGCACCAAACTGAAGGCTGCTGCAATTCAAGTATTATAAACATCAAGACAAGCTCCACAAATTAAATTTAAAAGGTTTCACATGCACAGTGGTATTGCATACTTAAATATTCCAAACTATATGGTTGGAGGTAAAGTCCTTAAAACGAAACCATAAAGACAGGTGACACAGTTAATTCACATCCATCAGAATCACATACAGAGCACCGAAAAAATCTGAATTGATAAGGTATCACAGTCAACATGCCAGTTAAAAACTGCAGCAGAAAGATACACACACAACAAAAACAGTCTGCAGAAAAACAAAACCCCAGAGCATAAGGCAATAGACTTGGACAAGTAAAACATCAGCRTAGTACACAAATACCCAAAGAAAGCTGGCAAGGTGGGGCAAACAACACAAAACCCCCTTTCAGTTAAACAATTAATAAAGCAGGGAGTTAGCAAACTAAGAGCACAGTAACAAGAGGATTTAGGTCCTGAAACTTTCATGACATTTAAGCAAGATGAGATTAGACCAAAATCGGCCCAACCCAAACAAGACTTCATTCTACGCACATTCACTCAGAGTGAAAGGCAGCATTAGCACCAGTTCTGCACATCTCCAGTTGTGGAGTGGCTCTGCATGTTTCCCTCCAGTCCTGCCTACCAGTAGAAGTTTCCTTAAACACACGTGTGCACCCTGTGATGACAAAAACAGGCCAGAAGATGCTTGGAAAGTACACGGTTCAAATAATGCTTCCACCAGGCTGCACACGACAAACTTCAGCTCTCCCCTCTGCTCCAAGGCCAAACAAGAGCAGGTAACAACCGGTGTCATCCTACTCCAGGGACAGGCTGCCACATCCCAACAGGCAAGGGTTCAACTGGATACACAAATAACAACATACACTGCAAACCGGAGAAAAACGCCAAAGTACATTTTAAAGCCCCTCCAAAAAAAMCCCCTCAAATTATGTTCAGCTGCTTTTCCTTCAGCTTGGATTTTCCTATGTTTGCTAAAGTTTGGTGGGAACCCTGAAAGAGTGATCCTAACGATACCAGTTTGCCCTCCACATGGTCAGACTCACGTTTCACACCGACACAAACAAAATACACCGGTATTTCCCCACAAGACAGCGACGGGAGCACGAACCCAGACGAACACGATGACATTTGGGCTGGAAACGACCGAGCAAGCTGCCCCCACCCCTACAGCCCCCCGCTCGCTCTGGAAGAGACCCGAACCCCAAGCTCCGCCCGTGACACAGCGGCCCGAGCCGGCACCGAGCAGCAGCGGCCGGAGCCGACCGCCGGGGCGGCTCCACGGCCGCCGGAAGCCGGGATGCGGCCGGTCCCGCACCGCCGGCAGCGCCGCGGCGGCCCCGGGGGTCGCCCCCTCGCACGGGTCTGCTGGGCTGGGGACACGGCCGGGGGCAGGGGCGGCAGGGCCAGGCGCCCCCCGGGGCCGTGCCGGTGCGGCGGCGCAGACCCCGCCGGAGGGGGGGCGGCCTCGCTGCCCTCGGGAGTACCGGGGGACGCCGCTTGGCGACGGAAGGCCCCCCGGATTTTGGAGGACCTGCCTGTTAGACAGCGGGGAGGGGGACACAGGGGACACCTCCGCCGGGCCGCGGTGCAGCGCCCACCTTGTAAACGTCGCCGTAGGTGCCGCTACCGATGCGCTGGATGAGCTCGAAGTCCTCCTGGGGGTTGCGCCGGGACAGGTCGCACACCCGCCCGCCTCCGCCGCCGCTCATGGTGCCAGGGGAGGCCCCGCTCGGCCGCGACCCCCCGGGCCCCGGGCGGAGACGGGGAGCGAACGCGGCGGCCCCGAGCTCTCACCGCCACCCCGAAGCGATCTTTCCAAACATGGCGCCCGCGCAGGCGCGGCACAGCGCCCGCCCGCGACGGCGCGTCCTGCGCGTGCGCAGGGCCTACCCCGGTCCGGGCTCTGCCGGACCCGGTCCTCTCAGGGCCCGGCGGCCCCGCCCGCGGCGGGGAGCGGCACCGCCGGCTCGAGGACCGCCCGCGCTCAGCGCCAACAAGCCGGAACGTCGTCGCCCTAAGGCAGCGCCGGAGCGTGTAGCCGGCACCCCCCCGCAGCCGCGGTCATGGCACAGGAGCCCGCGGGTGCGGCTGGGGACCCGCAAGTTCACCAGACCCCGCACCTGCATCCCGGGGCCACTGCAGCCTCGGGAGCCCAGGGACACCGCGCTGCTGTCCCCGTGCACCAGGGACCGCGTCCCCTGTTCTCCGGTGCCCGTCGCCGGCTCTCCMTCTGGGGGCAGGGCATTTGCCCGCACCTGGGGGTGTGGGAACCCAGCGCTCCCTGTCCCAGCCACAAAACTGGGAAGCCACTGTTATGCCAGCAGTGTCCGGTCGCCCACAGCCTCCAGTGCTAGATCCTGCGGGAGATCCTGAGGCCCCTGCTGGCTCTTAAGAGGTATTTGCCTTTCCTCAGTGGGTCATGGGAACCACACGTTATGGATATCCCCACTTCTGTGCACATGCCGGTTCCCTGCACCGCTGGCGCAGCCTCTTTGCACACCCATCCAATGCACTCTGGCTTGGCAACATCTTGCTCTCATCCATGGGACAGCTTCCCCTTATTTAGTGACCTTTTGGAGCATTGTGCATGCGCCCATGGAATAAAGCGTGTGCCCCTCTCCTCCCACACTAGTGCTGCCACTGTAAGATTTTCACTCGCACACAGGTTCCAGCGTGGAGGAGCCATGTGGGTGCTTGCCTCCATCCCTGTCTGTGCTCCCCACTCTCTCTGTGCAGGGAACAAGCACCAGACAGCTGTGAGAACCCTTTTCCCCAGATGTGCAGCCCCCGAAGTTGTGTGGTGAGTGGGGGCTAGAGCACCTCTTTGGGCTCTGTGCCTGTGAACCAGGCACAGCTTTTCCCACCATGCTTCTGCTGCCAGTGACTGATGGGTGAAATAGAGGGATGAGGGGGAACATTGGGCACAAAGATGCACCATCTGCTCACTGCCCCTGCCTGCCTTGCCAAAGATACTGGTGTGGGGTCTTCCCTCTCTCCTGAGAAGGTGCATTGGGGCAGGGGGCTGGGATTGGCCTCATTTCAGTGTGTGATTATCAGAGCAGAAACAGGGCTCTGAGGAGCTCAAGAGGAGCTTGAGCTCTGGCAGGTGATGCCTGTGAAATTGCATATTGTCTGTCGGTATGTTTGTCCCTCCAGCCACCCTGGGCCATGCATTCCTGTTCTTGGCTTTGTTTTTATGACATTTGCTCTCACAAGCAAAATGGCCTCAGACCTGCCAGATTCAGATTCAGGTGTCAGTAATTTTTCCTGGTGTGTGACTGCGGGTTTTGTGGCACACTTTGCAGCGGAAGCACTGGGACAGGCGACAGGCACGGATTAGCTGTACAGGGCTGCCACAGATGCTCTGAGCACCAGTCCAAGGGGACTGGGCTCTGTGACAAGTTCAGAAGTAACAGCAGCTCTGAATGAGTTACAGAAGGAAATGCCAGGGAATTTGAGCTCTGTCCAGAAAGGCTGACAGACATCCTGCTGGGGAAAGCCGATAACCTTGTCACCCTTCTGCTCTTGCCTCTCGGTCTTCATTTTTATCCCATTAGAGGGGAACTGGCTTATAGTTGTTCCCATATTATCTTCTTGCCAAGTTCTGCTTTGGTAGAAATGGTTATGAATGAAGAAAGCAGTATTATTTTCCCTCTTGAATCCTGCTTTCTATCCATGGCAGCTGCTTGCTCTTCCTCTGCTCTTGTAAAAACACCTACAGGTTTCTCTGGGAGTGTCTGTGTCCCTTCTCTTCAGTAAGAGAGACAGATGGAGCTGAGAGGTGTGTCCTCCACTGCCTTCAGAAACAGGTCAGATCAAATTAGTATCAGGTATCATTTGCTTTCCCGTGCTTTGGGAAGACTTCTCTCGCTTTCTCTTTTTCCTCCTATTCCTTAGACATGGCTATGGTAGGATAGTCAAGCCATATGCTGCAGAGAGGCAGGCTGGGCTCCTCTTCAACACCATTCAGGAAGGTCAAATGAATTCAATAAAACTGCATTTGGGTATTAGACATTATTGTGGGAGTTCAGTCAATGCCAATTGCTCTAAGAGTTTTGGTGCCTTCAGGGACCACGAGCCCTAGGTGCAGTCAGTGGCATGGCACCCCACAGCCACAGAAAATACCCTGCTAAGACTGGATGCCTTGTTGTTTCCAGCTGTGTTCACAATCCATCCATCCTGCTGCTGCTCCTGCTTTGATCCAAAATGCTACTTTGCACTCTACAGCCCTACATCCTGGCCACTGCTTCAAGCGGCAGCTCTGACTCTTTTCACCAGCACATGTTGGCAGACTCCACCTGGCTCCAGCTAGGTGACACCAATGCAATTTGTTGCAGTTGAAAACCTCTTCCCATCTCTCTGGCGTCTTTCCATGCCAGGCTAAAGGACAAGGAGCTGCATCTGCTGGTGCTGCAGAGGGAAGGTGGCCACTGGCCTGCCTGTCCCTGCTGTGAGAGGGAAGGTGTCCTTACAAGGGCCTGTTTGAGCCAGGTGGGATCAGACATGGAGACAGGCAAGTTCCTTCTGGAATGCTGAAGGCTGCCTTGGTCAGGGGAAGAGCTGCAGTTTTTGTCAGTCCCAGGGCAGGTTGGTTGTGCCCCAAAGAGTGTCTGAAGGAAAGTGTAAATTTAGAGGGCCCAGTTGGCTCCAGATGTGGGACACCCATGTACACAAGTCACATACTGGTGTATCCCTGTTGCAGTCACTCCTGATATCCAGAGGCAAGAGTTAAGCCTCACACTTTCAGGGATGACTCTAAGACTGTAAAAAAGCAACAGTGCAGCCTGGGCATTTTTCCCCTTTCCTAAAACATGAGTCTTTTACATTGTACTTCAGAGAAAAGAAAAGAAATCTTTCCAGCATGATGCCAACAGTCAGAATAGTTGCCTTCTTCTATGCTCTCTTCCTGTTTTAACAGTTCCCAGAGTAGCTGTCTGACCCCCAGCCCCTCCTGACCTCAGACAGCATCTCCTCGGTACCATTTCCTTGCAGCATCTCATGTCGACTCCTGTCTGTTCTGGAATGCCTTTTGCTGGTTGCTTCCCATTCAGCTGAGCAGGCTCAGCTCCACCTCCCAAAGCACCCAGCACCCTTGCTCAAGGAGGGCCACCCTGCAGGATGAGACCCTTGGCACTGTGTACCTGATTTATTTGTAAGYGGCTGCACAGCCTTTTAAAAGCCTTTTGGAGAAGCCACCTCTATGGTGTCACGCTGAGGAGCAAAGTGCCAGCAGTGACAGCTCATGCTGGCATTTGTTCTGCAAAGAGCACGGAAGGCAAAAATGGCTTTTTTTAGGTAGATGGTGCCCCAGGGCAGCAATGGCTGCAGGGATGAGGTAGGGCACGTCCCTGTGGCATTTGCCAGATGGTGGCCCTTTGGGGATTCCAGCTGGTGGTGCAGTGTGTGGCAACTGGAATCCAGCCAGACTACTGCGTCACTTTTTTTTCCCCTCCCCTCTTGCAAAATAAAGCCTGCATGAGGTCCAGCCTGATTCCTGCCTCCTTCCCTCTCTGCTGCAAGTCCCATGTTTCAGTCAGCACTGCCACTGGCCAGCATGGGCTGCTTGAGGGAAGTCAGTAATAGCCAGTTCCCAGCAGGCAGAGTTCCTGCACAGGACTTTGCATTAGTCAGAGCATTGTTTTCCCTGCTGCAACAAGAGCCTTTTCTGGGAAAGTTGTCTTTACCAGGAGAGGCATCAGTATAGTGTGAAAGGAAACACACTGATCATCTTTGCCCAGTAGTAAGCATTTCCCCACGTTTTCACATTTCTGTGGAAATGCTCATTCGTGTCTTTCAGATAGAAGCAGTATCCTTTTGGAAGGGGCAAGGGAGAAGGAAGAAATCAGGCTCCCATGTAACAGATAAAGTTTTATGAATGCTGCTGGCCRTTTGTGCATTGGCCATTGCTGCTGTTGGATCCAGGACACCAGCTTGAAAACCCATGTTCTGATTTCACTGGGGAGGGTCCAGCAGGAGCCATGTATAGACAGCAGAAGCCACATGCTAAAAATAATTACAGCAGAACCTGTCTGCATGGAAACTCCCCAGAATTTAGAAACTGGAGCATTTCTTTCCATCCAAACGACTTTAAATTTGAACTGTAGAAGGAAATAGGGAACAAGGAGCATATCACTCCATAAAACCATGCTGCACCCACATCCTGAAGGTCATACGGCTGAAACTGTGTGGTTATATGGTTCATGATAGTGGCGAGTTTATAGCACAACTCCAAAACTGCTGGTTTGTAGCAGCATTGCTGCAGCATCAGTTTCTATTTACAGGCACTCACTCATAGGTCTGGGATTACTCCTCCTGTAGGTCTGCCTGGCAAAGGCCAGCTGCCCTCGTGGCTATTTCTAGGTGTCCCTCCACTTCCTCCTGCTTGTCCTTGGCAACGCCCACTCTTAATTTCTTGGGTTTGGTAGAAACAGACTTCAGAAGGATCACGCCTGGATTCCTGGGCATGGCTGCAGCTGTTCTTCATTGCAGGTGGGTTCTGGCAGCCATCAGCTTCTTTTGGGAGCCAAGCCTCACCCAGCACCTTGCAAGTCTGCTCTTCCTGATTGTGGTGTTTCTCCCCCTGCTCCTCTGGGCCACTCTGTGATCTCAAGAATTCCCATTAGGCTTTGGCCTTTGTGTAATGAATTGGACAGTTGATGTCCCTTGGATCATACCAGGAACTCTTGCATGGCAAAGGTGGGAGCTGCACTGACTGTACTAGGGACTCCTGTTGCCTGGCCAAGGTGGGGAATGAGAGGGGGAATAAGCAGTCATCCCCTTACCACCCTGGGATGTTACTCAAGTTGTAGCCCAAGTGGAGTAGTACCATTGTTGCTGGACTTCTGAAAATTCCAGTAATTACCAACCTGGATTGTGGCCAGGATGGATATTTATCAAACTAAAGCAAATCATCTTGTAACCCCATAAACATTGGTCCTAAGTGAGACCCTTTGAGCTCTTCTGAACTTCAGTGGGCTGTCACCAACATCTCCTTCCAAGTAGGCTGTCTCCTAGTTTAAAACCCAGTGGGAAAATTAACCCCACTCAAGCCACCCCTCCTTCCCCACCCCCTTTCCAACAGCAGAGGAAATACTGGGAGACACCGAAAGTGGGAATCACAATTTTACTGAAAAACTCGCAATAAACGCAACAATAAAAGAGGGCACCAAGGGAGAGTGCTCTACCCACAAGAAGGTATTCACCACCAAACAAACAAAAATGCTTCCCTCAGAGAGCATCTGGCATGGTTTTTTCAGAAAAAGGCAAGAAGCTGCCTGTCCACCATCCCTGTCCCCAGCCTCCACCCCTTTCCAGCACCTCAGCATTTTCTGCTGAAAACCGTGCCCTGCCATGACATGGGTGGGATGAAATTAAACAGTTGTTTTGGTTAGAAGAAAAAAAGAGGTGGAGAGGAGGGAGCTTCAGTGTTGAGTATTTAATACCACCATGTCACAGTTGAAGGACGTGGTTTCCAGCATAAAAACACTGTGCTGCTGGAAGTTCAGGGGATTTTACCTCGGAAGCAGGAAAGTGGGGGAGTGTGGGGCCTCGGCAGCATTGACTCAGACAAACAGTTTTTCCAGGTTTTTCCAGGTTTTATTTTCCCCCTGTTCCCCATTATTTGTTTGTCTGGAGGAGGGACTCATTTGCCATATGGCCTAGCGCAGGAACGGTGGCCATGCCTTATCAGTTGCCATTCCTTATCCTTATCTGGGGATGAATTGGAAAAACCTTCTCTGCATTTGTGAGTTGAAGTGAAACCATTTACCTTTGCATCTTGGGGTTATGTGCTGTTTTCTTTTAGTAAACTGTTAATTTTTTCACTTGTATCTCTTCGCCCTTGTCTCTCCTTATTGGTGGAAGGGAGAGAGGTTAAAATCTAAGAGAAGGTAACTTATTTCAGAGTCTCCACCCCGTAAATTGTCTCAAACTGAGACAACAGTGCTAGAAACTCCACCCCTATTTTCTCTTTACACGAAACAGGATGCCTCTCAGAGCTTCAAACCCTCAAGTGAAGCTGACAACAGGACCTTGGCCAAAACCCTCCACTCCTTGAGGCTCAGCCCTTGCCCGTTGAGAAATACCAAGTATTTCACTGAACATGAGGGGAATTTTTAACAGGTATACCTTCATACACTAATATACATATATCTTTATATGTTTATAGAAACTTATCCTCATATATAATTATATCTTTGTCTGTGTGCATCCATGAATTGATTTAGATATCCTATAGCAAGAATAGTATAAGCAGCACTGTGAGAAGGATTAAATTACCCCCGTCCATTCCTGGATGGTCTATTGGTGATGAGGCATTTGTCAAACTACAGTATATGTAGTAAAATACCTGCCTCTGTCAAAAYCATTTGTGTCAACTGCAATTTCATGGCTTGGAGATGGTGTCTCCTGCAAGGAGAGGGAAAGGGTCAGATACAGAGTATTGTGAGCATAGGACTGGGAAGAAAAGAAGGGAGATGTGAGAGAAAGGTTGGTAGAAGGACAAAGAGGTGGGAGAAGAAAGAAGGGGAGGTGAGAGGCAAGGGTGGTAGAACACGAAAGTATTGCCTTAATGCAATAACCATCAATTAGATGACAACAGAAAAAGTCAGTGTCAAATTAGGCTAAGAAGCACAACCATAGAAAGCAGACTAAACCCCAACAGATCAATTAATTGATCTGGGAACAATCAAGATGCCTGGAAGCAATGGTAGGAGAAACCAGCATCAGCACAAAGCAGAGCTTTGAGGCCAGCCTTCCCTGTACTTCTGCGCTTGGCTTTACCACTGAGAACAGAGCAGTATTTTTCAGCAAACAGGTAGGTCCCGTTGGAGTCATCTCATAGCTGTTTATGTGATTGTCTTGTCCTACACAGACCAAAATAGAAATACTCCCTCCAGATGGTTTATACACCTAATATAACACCAAGAAGTTTTATCTTGGTTCTGCCTTGGGTGAAGAGCACATGGGTGACACTAAACTRGGAGGGTGGCTACCCTAAGAGATGGCAGAACTTCTGCCCAGAGGGGCCTCAGTCAACTTAAGAACTAGCACCTTGTGGTGTCCAGAGAGGAGAAGAGCAGAGCTCTGCATGAGGGGTGACACAACTCAATGCATTCAGCCAGGCTGGAAGATTCAATCTGCTCAACAGCCCTGCTGAGAAGGACCTGGAGTTTCAGCAGACAAGGGGCTGACCATTAGCCAGAGGTATGTTCCCTTAGCAGGTAAGCAAAACAGGCTGCACGAGCAGCCACGTGTCTAACAGAGCCAGAAGAGTGATTTCTACCCACTCTCTTCAGAGCTGAGACCTCACCAGGATTTGTCTCCAGTGCTAGGTCCTCYGGTTCAGGAGGGATGTGACAAAACAGGAGAGGAGCCAGCTGAGGCTACAGAAATGGTTAGGGGCCTGGAGCACAGGGGARGGGGCTAGGCATGGGTAGTCTGGTGAGAAGGAGTCAGAGGGGACATCTCCCAGGAGCCTGTGACTGCTGGAAAGGCAGTGACAGACATGAGAGCAAAACTCCTGCAGCATCAGGCAATGCAGGGAGGGATGGCAACCACAGAAGGCAGCCTGGGAGGTCCACAAGTAGTTCTCAACAATAGTAAGTTTGAGTCTCCTGAAATACAATCAGCCTTAAGATTAAAGTCTCTTCGCTTACCCACCCAAAGCACCTTGCCAGAAGCAAGAAAAAAACCAAACAAAAGAAAGCAACAAAACCCTGCAGCAGCCCAAACCCCAGACACACTACTAATTGTATCTCCATACTAATCACAGCAGAGGAACACAATGCACGAGTCCATCTGAGCTTGCCAAGTTGCAAATACTTGTCCAAAATAGCATCTGAAAGCAATCTGCAGTAATTTCCTATAAAAATACTTTGTTGTCAGATCAGCAGCAATGGGAAAGCCTTGAATTAGACTACCCCCCTCCTACCCCACAAATACCTTTTGTATAGACTAAAAGAACTGTTAAGAGCTCTCTTTTCTCATAAAATTTTTCCACATGTTTCTTCGCTGGTAGACATCATTCTTAATTGTTCATCCACTTGGCAAGTTTTTCTGTCTTCCACATTGTGCCCTTGGAGTGACATTACCAAGTGAGGAAAAACATTCTTTTTGCTAGAAATAAGTCTATTCAAATGAAAAAGCTAAAGCATACCCAGTAGACCCATGCAAATGCTGCAAAGAATCAACACAGAAAATAGTTTAGTTTCCACTCCAGGAGATCTCAATAATGACATCTCAAACTCAWCAGAAATAAGCTTTAAAGTAATGGTGCAAGACACATGGAAAAACACACATCCAGCTCTCAAAAAGAGCTGGAAACTTCTTCAGACAAGATGTGCCTTTAAAAATGTTGCTGAAGGTGAAAGTCCATTTACATTTAATATTACCACATTTGTTTCTGCAGTTTGAATCATAGAATCATTTAGGTTGGAAGAGACCTTTAAGATCATCCAGCCCAACTATTAACCTAACACCAAGTCCACCACTAAAACATGTTCTTAAGTGCCACATCTACACATCTTTTAAACACCTCCAGGGATGGTGACCCAATCACTTCCCTGGGCAGCCTGTTCCAATGCTTAACAAGCCATTTGGTGAAATCTTTCTTTCCCAAAAAAACTCCTCTCAATACCAAGAGGCTTTGACCAAACAAGGATTCGAGGACTCTTGTCTCATAACACTGTGTTACAATAAAAAGATCTGAACCACTATTAGGCATCTTCCATTTCTCCTAAAAACCAAAGAGAGAAAAGCAGTACCTTAGGACATCCAAAGAAAGTGAGGTGAGATAACAAATAGCACAGGATTTGTTCCAATCACCAGGGTTCCACTGGATCACTGCCATACTGCATTTCAAGTATATCAGGATTTAAGTTATGAAGGTTAGGTGTTCATCCTGTTGTGTCTGTGCAGAACTCAGCACCACTGACACTTCARATGCCAGCTGCAAGTAATAAAACACCTAAGCACATCAAACATCATGGCTTGACTCAGTAACCTGCATCTCCAAATAAATTTAAATTCCCTAACTTCATAACTTCCTAAATGGGATAACTGGGCCTTAACCCAACTCTCAAACAATTCTAACCTCAAGAGTTCTCTTAATTGGTTTAGCAAGGAATGTGTATCCAGTTTCTTCACTCTTGGTATTCTTCCAAGGATCAAATCACCTTCAAACCCCATTTTTGGGTTGCACAAGCCTCCCACCTGTCTGCAAAGGAAAAACTTCCCAGAGCAGAAAAAAACTTCTCAGGTTAAAAAAGCCGAAGCTAAATTCTGAAGCTAGCTTTTCCCTTTGGAAACTTTAAAAGGTCTGTCCTTTCCTTGTTCCACTGATCCTTAATGGCTTTCAAACTCAGAAAACAGGAAAATTAACCATTGTTTGCAATCCATTTTTCTTAGTATATGAGGAAGCATTACACTTGGCTTTGAAAGAGGGGAAAAAGAAGACTACCCTGGCTCGGTTCACAGCAAGTGGATTGAACAGCCTTACTGGTGGTGCTCTCCTGGTGATGTTCCCTTCCTCACCTCCACCTTCCCAAGGACATATTGTGCTTAGGATGGCCCCAGAGAGTAARTAAGTCCAGAAGACAAGGATGCCCAAAGGGGAGGATGTTCAGTGCAAGCTGGCATGAGGTTCTTCTGCCATTCTGTGGAGCTACCTCACCTTCACCATACTCCCACCACATTCCTGCATAGGGTGAGTGGGATAAACACTAGCTGAAGACCAATCCTACAGAAAGGGCTTGTTTTCAGCCAAGAGATGAAATAAAGGAGCAGATGATTTGAACTGCCCATTTGAAGCAGCCCACTATTAGCTTGGCTCCACTCTGAGGCAAAATGACAGGGTAAGAGCTGAAAGRAAACACCTAAAAGCAGACCAGGTGGTGAGCTGGATATTCCAATATACACTAACAAAAAGGAAAATGCACACCACTATTTTCTGGTCTGAGATCCTTCCCACCAAGGTAGGCTGGTGAAAGCGCAGTTGAATCTGCAAGGAAGGCCTATGATTTTAGACAAGTAGACCTCAACCAAGAAAGATAATTGCTTTATTTGGCTGGCCATGCTTTAAGCTTACCGAGGTCATCCTTTCCTCTTTCTCCTTTCTGTCATTATCATGCTTTGTAAGGAATATTTGTGAGTGTGGCCCACGCAACAAACTCATTCCTTGTCAGCTTGCACTGCCACCAGCACTTCCACAGCTTGCAAGACAAGCCACAACAACCTCCAAGGGACAAGTGAAGGATTCAGACTGCCACAGCCTGCACAGGATCAGACCACAGGGATGGAGAATGTTTGGAATAAAGTAAAGCTGAAGCTGACTGAATGTCACAAACCATCATGACATTTACACCAAACCCTAAGCACGTGAAAAGCCACACTTTATCTCTCCATTTCCTGGACAATACCCRGTAGGAGCTGTATGTCTTTTGTGATCTTCAACTTCTTCCCAACAGAATATCCAAAGTAACAGAGTCAAAGCTTTCTGAAGGCAATGGCAGTGCTGCAGAATAAAGGCAGGTCTTTACCTCTGACTGTCTGAAAAGTGAACAGCAGCTATGCCCTCATTCACCTTGCAAAACTGCCTGCCAGCTCTTCYATGGGTTGTGCAGACAGATCCATGCTCCTGTACTTATCCTCACAAACAGCACTACAAAGCCACCAACCCAATGCAGACTGGGGAGTGAAAAATGCCAGAGAGTATGGTTTAGCTTGCAGGTTGCCTGTTTTTAGTGCTATGAGAGCAAGACTCTCTTAACAGTGGAATTCATAGTTGCAAATTAATTGCTGCTTCTCAACATATATCACATCTCTGCAAGCAAAATGCAAAAGAAGAGCTAATCTTAGAAGCACTTCACTTAGCACAGATGTTCAGATACACATAGGCAAATGGCAAGGAACCCCATGTAAAAYTCCTCTTCATCCCCTTTTTCTCCCTCCCAAGAATCTGGTTACCGCCAAAACCACTTGGCATCTGTCAGAGTCAGGATCTTTGAAGTATTGCCTCAGAGTTTCTGCATCCACGGAACAGTCAGTTCTCTTGACAATGGTGCTGCACTGCACCCTTGTGATGATGAAGGCCACTCACATACCAGGCTGTGCTGGTCAGAGTGTAACCAGCATGTGAAGGGGCAAGATTAAGGGTCCTCTATCCCTCAGGGTGCTCAAAACYGACTGGACAAGGCCCTGAGCAACCTGACACAACTTTGGAGTTAGCCCCATTCGCAGCAGATGACAGGATTGAAGACCTCTGTCAGTCCCTTCTCACATAAACCCTGATGTGATTCTATGCCAGCCTTTCCAGAAGTAGCTAGAGATCTTTCTTGGATCATCCTTGGATCAACACTTGCAACACAACAATTTATCTACAAGCAGAAGGGCAAATCACCTACAGTTCTTCTCAAAACATGCAAAAAGAACAGCTTCTGACCAGTGATAGAGACAGCAATTATTTGTGGCATATTAGAAAAGCTTGACATCAAAGTAACTTTCATTATCCTAGAAGCCAATCACACCTTTTAAGTAAGAAATAAAGCTATATATATTATCAATAGGAAATAATATTTCTTACCATTCCTGTAAAAAAGAAATATTGCAAGATAACAAAAAATAATTATGCATAGTTCATCACCCATGCACATGGAAAAACACCTTGCTTTTKTCTGTCATGAATTTCCTATAGGACTAATTTAACACAGGCTTTGAGGTCCAGAATAAGGTCATAAAATTACTTCCTTCAACCCAGAGTAGCTCATGAAAGAAAAYAGATTCCATCTTTCAGGAAAAACACATTGTCGTTTTAAAATACTCCTATTGCAAAACATCAACAATTCAATACTGAGCTTTATGAGCTCATTTGGTACATTTAAGTTACAAGCAACATTTTGTCTGGATTTGCCTTGTCTGTGTTGCCATTAGACAGAAAAAACCTCTCTCATTATGTGTCCTCTTCGTGATATTCACAAGTTTACCATTACAGTCTAGGATGAACATGAAGCCACCCTCAAGACAATCTTAGATTAATTAAGCCCCTTGAAAACTAAGACACAAACTGGGATTACATACCCCACCATGCTGTTCTAGTTTTATCTGTTGCCCCACAAAGATGTTAAAATGTCACTCGGAGCCCTTGTCTTTCAGCAACGGATCTTCACCAATAACTTCAGCTTATTTACATGCTGAATTTTATGGGAATTTGATTTTGAAATAACTGCTTTTAATACAAACAAGACAATGAACTAAAATAAAGGTTTTGCTTCAAATTAAGTAGTGCTTTCTTTTTTTTTTTCCCCCAATTCATGGTGCTGTTAAAAAATCACATTGATTTATCCTATTAAGTACAGGTGCAAATTTGCTGAAGTTCCTTTTGTATCTGTGGTTGTGGGTTGAGTGTTACAAGCTCAGGTATGGTACTTCCCTTAGCCTTCCTGGGAATTTCAAGGAAAGGAGGTCTCTCCATTTCTCCCTTCTTGTCTTTGTGCAAAWGTTGACAGATTCACCCTCAGCCTGAGAGTGCATTCTTTCTTTCAATCAGCTCTGCCTTATGAGAGCTGCTTTGCCCATCTGTCCAGCGACGTGGGCAAGGCCAATGCATTACCACTTTTTGTTCCTCCATGCTGGGACTCCAAAAATAAAATTCATTTTAACTGTAAAAATACATTCATTAACACTTCATTTGCCTATATTATATTGCATTTTCCCAAAAAGCTTCTATTAGAAGCCAATATCAAACAACAATTTAATGTAATCGTGGGATACAGCCTATGGGGTACTGCACAAGAAATAAATGTTGTGTTAATGCGACTTAATGTGAGCAAGGCTCTAGTGGAAATACAATACATGACTAAAGAAAGAGTCGTGATAATTTTGCTTACAGAAAGTTACTTGCCACAGGTAATAAAAATGTTTGCTTAAATTAGATTTACCATAGCTCAAGAAAACCTTATCAGAAGCACAGTTCAAGTCTCTTGTGGAGTGAAAGCTGATGTGGGGAGTGGGTGTAAAACCTCCCCAGTGTGTGGATGGAGAACATATTGCACTGTCTGTATGTAAATCTTTTCTGCCGGGGAAGTTCCCTAATATTAGAAGGAAATACTGTAATAGTACTTTTACATTTTTATTATTTCAGAAAATCATAATCAGTGGATTTTTTTAGGACAGTTTTTTTTCCTAATTTTTTCACATCTGTTCTACCTTTTTATATATTAAAATGTAAGCAATCACAATGTTATGGAATATCATGAGAAAAATATTTTCTGTCCCATAATGGGAGTGGGGAAAGATTGTGAAGAAAAACCTGAAATTGCCAARCTGGACTGGTGCTGCAGCTGCGTTTCTTTTGGGGAGAGGCAGAGTGTGTAGCTGTCATATTYTCATTATGTCAATATACCATCCATCTTTCTCCTCAGAACACTAGCCAGTGCTTTAGTCAAATGTTTCAAGAAATTTTGTACCTTGAGMCAGTTTGTTCCCCTGCCCTCCGAACAGGGATAGGGAAAGACACGATCCGTTTGCAGTCAAGGCACAGGGATTACAGCACGACATCCTCGGGTCTTTCCCAGTATTGTAGATCCAATTGCAGACGCTTGGTGGAGCAGGATACTCACAAGTTGTTCGTCACTGCACACTGCTAACTCTGCGTATTCATAAGGAGCAGGTCACACTCCTATTGGAAAAGCACAATTTGCACTGCAACCACTTGTTCTCTATATGCTCTCTGCATAAAGCATTCTAAGAGGGCAACAGTTCAGGGAGTTGATGTAACCTTCAGTTCCCTCCAAGCCCTCCGCTGAAGAACAGAAAGCTACATAAGCAGTAGTGACTTTTTAAAGGCATTGAAAGGGTAGRTTTAAATTAAATATTAGGAAAAAAAAATCTTCACTGTGACGGGCTGGAACAGCTTGCCCAGTGAAGTTGTGGATGCCCCATCCCTGGAAGTGTTCAAGGCCAGGCTGGCTGGAGCTCTAGACAAGCTGCTCTAGTGCAAGGGGTCCCTAGCCACAGCAGGCGGGTTGGAACGACGTGATCTTTAAGGTCCCTTCCAACGCAAACCATTCCGTGACTCCGTGACTCTCTGATACTTCCCCTTCTCGGTCTGTAGCAGAAAAAGAAACCTGACCGAGTTCCACCTTGCAGACGCTGTCTTTTGGCAGCCTGCAAGTGTCTAAAGAGAGGATGAAAAGAGACGACAGTAGTGACACGATTTCCCTTTTCTACTTGACAATCCAGGGCTCCACTCCTGTCAAGTCTCGCACAAGTGTCCGGAGAAGGAATTCTTCCCAATGAAATGCTTCATCTCACCCAAGGAAGAAAAAACGCACAAGCCAGCACTTTTCTTTATTTCTACATTGCTTGATTTGGTTATTTCTCTAAGAGGAATTGATTTGTTTATTCCTTTCGTTCCGCGGGGCGCGCGGCGGCTCCTCCCTTGGGCTCGCGGAGGGAACGGGGGAACGGCCGCGCGCTCCGGCGGCTCAGCGGCTCAGCGGCAGCAGCAGCAGCAGCAGCAGCAGCAGCAGCAGCAGCAGCGACTCTCGATCGGTTTTCCGCTCGACTTTCCACTCGCTCCCCGTCCCCTTCTCCATCTCACACTCCCGTCCCGTCCCGTCCCGTCCCGTCCCTATGTTCGCCTCTCCCGCCCTCTCGCGGCCCGTCTCATGCCCCGTCCCGCGGGCCGCCCCTCGGCGGGGCGGGCCCCTGCCCGCCCCTGCCCGGCCCGCTGCGATGCCGCCTCCGCCGAGCTCTCTCCGTCCTGGCTGTGGCGCCTCTGGAAGAGCAGCTGGGACTGGTGCTGGTGCAGCAGCAGCGTCTTTTGGCTCCACCTGGCGCGGGCCCTGGGCGCGTCTTTTGGCTCCGCCCGGGCGGAGAAGCCAGCCCTGGAGCAGCTGTACCGGGAGGGCCCGCTGCTGGGGAGCGGCGGCTACGGCAGCGTTTACTCGGCGACCCGGCTG